>VWZN01016700.1:1775553-1811596 GCA_013396955.1 Regulus satrapa | reverse complement strand
GAACTTCTTAGGTCCAAGTAAGAAATAAACAAAACTCTTAAAAGGCTTCCCCAAAAAGAAAGAGCATCTGAATCCCCACACGACCACACTCAGAACCTCTTCTCACAGCCCAGAGGAAGATTAGAGGCACCACCACTAAAAGAAGTGGAAGGTGCTGACTTACCTCCCGGTCCAGCAGGGCAGGGGACACCACGGTGACGATGTCTCCCTTCTCTGGGTCGATGTAGAACATGTTTGGGGAGGGTTTGGTGGGGGTCTGCCTGAGGATGTTGTAGCGCAGCAGGGCGTTGTCCGTGCTGGCGTCGTCGGCGTCGAACGCGGCCATGCGCATCACGGTGGTTCCTGGGGACAGGGGCACACACAGCAGGCACTGAGCACAAAACAGCTCCAGCAGGGCTGCCTGGACACCCAGGGCAGGGCACTCTGCCCTCGTGATAAATACCTCATCGACCCCACTGAGCATTTCCACCTGATGGCCAGGTTGCACTTGAGCTCTCAGCCAGCTGCAGGCTCCTGTGCTCTAACACAAGTTCCCTGGGTCTCCTGGCCTTGAAGCCAACCATAGTAACTGCATTTCACTAAATGAACTACAGGTGTGCCTCTTCCACTTTAAATTCTGCAGGCAGAAAGTCCACAGGTGGCTATAATGAAAATGAGAACACTGAAATAATGGGGAGGTCTCTGTCTGCACTGTAAAGTGCTGCAGTTCAAAATATAGTGGATGTCGTTTCTGTCAATAAGAGATGTGGTAATTATTAAAGCCCACATTGTTTTAATTTCGATTTGTACAAATTTATCAGCTTATTTTATGAACACCAATAAGCTCCCCATTCTGTTTCCTTCCAGTGCTGAAGGTTTCTCTGACAGGAAATTTCCTGACCACACAGTTCTGCTGCAGAGAACAATAAGGGAAATACGGTTCCCTGCACAGATTCCTAAATTCTGTGCAGAGGAAAAACCTCACCCTACTTCTTTCTCACAGTTAATAGAGAGAGGACTGAGCTGCTGCCAGTCCCATGCTTAGGATGGGAGCACATTCTGCATCCCTGGATCAAGGAGTTTCCTCTCCCCCACCCAGGCAGCCCAGAGGTTGACACAGCCTGTAGAATTCTGTCAGCATTTGATCAGCTTTGTACAGTACACTGAGAAACAAAGAAAGGGTCTAATGAGACACCTGGGCTGAACTGTGAGATGCTCACCCCTAGACCAAAATTATTTGATCGGTTCCTCTGTAATTGTAAATGTAAGCATTAGTTTGAAAAGTAATCTAACTAAATAATGTATGATCACAGAAAGATGAAATGTTTCTGGTAATATTGAGCTGAAGACAAAATGAGATCCTACCAAGTAACAAAAAAGCCATGATCAAATTGAGAAATTCACTTCCATAGTGAATCAGCATTAAGTAACAGATTAGTATGAGATATTAGCAAACTAAAAAGTAAGGAAGGGATCCAGTCTTTGGCCTAAAAATTCCAGTGGAAGCAATTTATCAGATTCTGTGATCTACACCATTTCCAGTGAAGTAACTTTGCACTGACACCATTATCTCATGTGTGAATCAGAGTGTCAGAGGGAGCCATAATTCTTTCTTACAGATTAATTCCTCCGTGGGAATCACTCTTTCATTTCCCCACAGACTGTATTATTTTAAACTATCAGATCAACACATTTTAAAGACAGTGTTTTCATTTCTTCATAGATCTGTAAGACCATAGGATCTATTTTCAGTATTCACAGAGACTTCTGTGGCAAAATTACTATAAGAGGTTAAAACCTGATACAGACAAGGCCTAAGACCTTAGATTGCAAGTCCCTCAATAACAGAAATATGTATCATTCATGTACAGTGAGTTTATTCTCTTTCTGAAGGTCTTGGATTTGAACAATCAAATAAAAATGAAATAGTGTTGTAAAAATAAAAACAAACCCAGTCTCATTTATAGACTAACAACTGCTTGTTCACTGTTAAACCAACTCAACTGGCTTGTTTAGATACATATCTTCCCTTTTTTTTCCCCCCCTTTTGTTGTAGTTCCCAGAGTACAAAGTGTTGCCTCTTCTTGTAGTGACCTTGAATATAAGCTCTCAAAGGTTTTATTTCGCTGTTACTTCGGGCAGTTACCCCCTTGAGAAAAATAACAGAGACCTGACAGCATGTTGGTTTTATTCAGCAGTGATTAAAGGTCAGACAGCTCAAAAAGAAGCTTACTACTGGATACCATGCCATGTTTTCCAGTGTTACAAGATGATCCCAGCCCTGATATTTTTACCTACTTTGTGTGAGACTGATTGAGAAGGGAGAAAAGAACTGCTTTATTTTTTGAAGAATTTTCACAAGTACAGCACAATGTGCTGGTTTTAGAAATTTATCACATTTTTGAGAAGATTCTTTTATAATCAACGTTAGATAACATGTTTCACAAGGGTCTTCCAATTACAAGGTTTCAGTGAAATAAATAAGGACTAAGGCAAATCTTCAAGGGATCTTAGAGTGCCCAGGTTCATGTGAAATGAAATGGTTTTCAGTACACAATGGTTTCCTGAAGAATGCACTTTTTAATAAACTGCATACTCAATTATTGTAGAAAACATTCTGAATGAATACAGTTTCTATTAGTATTAATCTGTTAGATGAGTCAATGCTCAACAGAGATTTAAAAAGTTATCAGAATATATATTCAAGTAGAAATCCTATTTATACAGTTGTCCTACTGAAATAATTCTGATGATAAAACAGTGGAAGGCACATGGAAATTTTAAGAGCTGATGTAAATCCCCTAATCTCTCGTTACTCTGGCATAGAATGGTTTAACACAATGGCTGAATCTGATTCTGATTTGCCAGCTGCAGTTCTTTAACCTTTCAACTCACTAGACATTATCTTGTTCCCTGCAATCATTCCTTTGGTGCATACAGAGAAGAATTCCAGCAACTCAGATGGGCAGAATTTTACATTCATTTTGCATAGAGATTCCAGCTCCAGGAGGAAAGCTGGAGAGAATTAGATATATCTTCTTTCTATGCTGCTCCCCTCAGAAGATTTGTTGTATTGGTTGCTGGCTACCATCAAAGTGGAATTTAAATCTAATTTTAAAGTTACTCTGTTCTCATAAGTTCTCATTATGTGTAAAAATGCACATACAACATAGGGTTATCTTTAGATGTTATGTGTTAGTACAGGTGGTGTCTGGTTTTTGTTTGGGAATCAACACAGAAAACTACACCCCTATGTGCTTCATATTTGTGGCTGATGCCTCAAAAATCACAGGAGCTTTAATCCCGGAGTTTGAAAGTACACCTGGAACACTTTGGAGAAGTCTAAGAGCTACATTTCCAAGGGAGAAATTCCCTATCCTAACTGAGGTGTCCACAGAGAGAACATGAACAACAAATTGGGATTGGACCCCCACAAAGGATAATGTTTATGCAGGGATCTCCTTCTTGAAAGTGTAGTGGCCCAAAAGTATATTTCGAAAGGCTCTGAAACAGGCATCCAGTCCAAAAGAGCTTCAATCAAGATATACACTTCTTCAGTATTTCTCCTTCATCATAAACTTTTATTCTTCATAAAAGATTCATTTCCCCAGCCCCATAAACTGACTACATCTAATTCAGTGTCGTTTTACAAATACTTCCATTCCTGGCATCAATCAAATGCAGCTGGCTTTCAAACCACAAAACAACAGCTTGCTACATTATCATGTTAAACAATATATATAAACTTATCAGGCTGGGGAAGGAATGTCTGCAAAATCAGCAACTTCTTCCTTGTGCTGATGGCACACAGAGATCAGTGGAGGAAACCCTCCCAGGAAAGCTGCGGTCGTGTCTTAGTGGGTCTCAATATTTGGGGTTTATTTGTCACACTTTCTGGGCAGAATCACTCAGAATTCCCAGAATCAGTCAGAACCTCCTGGAGCTCCTCAGAGGTCAGACACAGATCCCACTCTGTGCTGCATTGCTCCAGAGGCTGCAGCTATCTCTGTTGAATTATTTGAAAATATTGGCAAAATCTCCCCTTAGGCACCAAGAAGTAAAGTGTAACACATGCATAGTTTTGGAATGATGGGGACAGAGGGTTTCTTGGGAAAATCTCTTTGGCATTTTGTTAATAACCTCTTAATAGCCTGTCTCACTCTTTTTTTCTTTCCTTTTCTTTCTTTTTTTCTGCCATGATGTCCAGAGAACATGACTACTGAACTTTTTATTTATTTACTACATGCAGATGCTGGGTTTAAAAGAAGGACTGGACAGGAATGGAAGTGAGGCTCATCTCTAGCCTGATGAAATGTGAACAGACATCTCAAGCCTACAGCCTTAAGAGAGGACTGAATTTGAAGACCAACAATAAAATACTAACCAGTTTAAGGACTGAAAAATTTTAACTTTATGAAATCTACGTAGCTCAAAAACTTCACTGTGGAGATTTCTCAGCTGATTTTCACTCTTTCTTTGGTTCTCCACTGTATGTTCAGTACATTAAGTGTTTTTCACCTGTGTTACAGAAAGGGAAGGGCTTATTCTCTTAATTAACAAAACTGCACTGCAGAGTTATGTTTCCACCTCCTCCACAAGTGGCTCTGTACATTATAGCAATCGGATGCACATCATTACATTTTCCAAAAGTACAGCTATTTTAACTCAAGAAGGAAAACAAAGAGTAAAAAATGGGATGAAGAAGGGAGAATTCAAGAGGGTTACCTATATCTCTAGAGCCAAACTTTCAGAAACTGGAACAAAGCAGGAAGCCCTCCTGACAATGTTCTCATCATAACTAATTACATGTGTGATTATCATTTTGTACTTTAAGACAAAAGGTCTCAGGGGAGCAAAACAAATATAAGAAGAAAGGTCTATTGTGGTTGCAATCAAGGGCATTTGAATTGCAATTATGTGTATCATTAAAACCTTAAAGGCCTTGCTCAATAAAGATATTTAGTAAAAATTATTGACTTCAGGCTTTGAGGATATCTTATATTTGTATATGGCAATAATTTTCTACCTTGTAAGACTTTCTCATGTTCTCTATTTAGATGTCTGACAGGTTCTTTTAAACTCCAGATTAGATGGCACCACTGAGCAGGACTCTGGGAATGGCACTGAACTGCCTCAGCGGGACTGGAGAGGTGAACTGGTGAACTGCCAGCTGTGCAATGAATAATAAACAAACTTCTCTCAGTACACAAAAAAACTTCAGTAATATTAAGTAGAGATGAAGAACTGTCAAGAATTGTTACTATCTATAGAGAGCTAATGTAGTCAGAAGCAGATAAATCGAGTAAGAAATAATAGGACATTCCCAGCTGAACGTTATGACAGAACAGAGAAGATGTATGGGCAGGTCAACCTTTAGCAATACTGGTATTTAACCTTTTTTTCCCATGAGTAGCACAGTTGTTTTGGCAGAATGAATTATTCACTCCTGGGATGTTTGGAACATGACTTATGCACAGTCCTGTCCCCAGCCACACTGCAGCCAGTGTCACATTGTGAGAACAATGTGAAGAGCTTTCAGGTATTCTCTGCTCCAGGCCAGACATTGATCTATGACATGTCAGTAAGGGAATTTGCATTAGCTGGAGTTATGTGACATGGGCCTTCCTTTGCTGTGTTGTATTTCGTCTGCAGTGCTGTGGATGTTTCCTTCGTTAGGGTAAAATTATGTGGTGAAAACATGGGGAATTGTTAGCCCCACCAAGGATTCCCCAGTTGTGTTTATTGTCTGTACACACCAGGTTATGACCTTTTGTGGCAGCATATTCATACTGAAATCTGTCTCTATTTTGTACAGATGCAAGAAATTGTGAAGAGTGTAATTTATTATTTCAAGAACACCAAGATCCCCTTCACAGATTCTGTGTAGTACAAAACTCATGATCCCCAAACAAGATAACATACATTTTAGACTCTGTGCATCTTCCCACATGCAAAGGGAAAAAAGATTTTTTAAAAATGCATGAAGACTTTTGTCTTAAAGACTACGGATAGCATGAAAGCGTTATGAGGAGTAATACAAAGGAAGTCTAATTTCCTGTCTAGTGCTGTCCAGAAACTCATTCCCTAAATGGATAAGATGATGTATTTTAGAGGGATCACAAAACCAGACCTACTATAGCTCTGCCTTCCCCTCAACAATCCTCCCTTCAGCAGACAATCCTTCCTTGCCCAGTGAGGGGAATCCTTCACACTTGTTCATTTACAGATGGACTGGGAATTTTAAGTTTAGTAATAGAAGACTTTGGACAGTGGAGATGCAGCTGAAAAAGCAATATTCTTCCTCCAGATATAAACAGGCTACAGATTTAAGCAAATCACCTAACTACAATTCTCCCTCAGTAAAAATGTCACACTCTCATGTCTGTTTCCCTTTTGACCAGCAAAGTTTATTAAGAAAAGGCATGAATTACTTCTTGGATCGTGACCATAAGCTATAAAACGTCCTACTGTTCTAATATTCTAAGTGCCAATTCATAACATAATCTTATATGTCAGATCACATAATTCATAAAGCAATATAACACATTCTCTTGAAGTAAATGGTTTAATGTAAATGATGATCTGCATTGAACAGCTCGCAGCAGGCGAACATGACAGAGCAGTGATTTATGAGTGAAAGAATATCTATTCAACATATAAAGAGCAAGATTCAGCCCCAGGCATGAAAACACAAAGGGCCCGCATTCTCTCCAGAGTTTGACTAGCACTAGAAATCAATCAGGAGAATCACAGCAAATAGAGACTAGATGACACTTTTAAACATCATTAAAATCAACTCCGTGAAAACAAGGCAGCACAGTTCTCAAAAGAGATACACAAGCTTTTTTGCTGAGAGGTCAGAGGGAGAAATCTCCCGAGTGCTTTGGACCTTATCACCACAAGTGCAGTTGGCCAACACTGCAGAAAGGCAAATCCCAAGAGGAATTTGGGCAATGCCAGCTGAACTCCAGGCCACCACTGCACCAGGAGAGCTGGGGGGTGCTGAGCTCTTCCCTGCACTTTCATAAAACTTTTATAAAACTATCAGAGGTAAAAAGCCCAAGACTCGACACCTCCTCCTGCCCTAGGTGCCCTGCTCAGTCCCTGAGCCCTCTGATCTGAGCTGCCTGGCAGCTGAAGCTTTTGTCAGAGATGCTCACAGCTCACGTGAGGCACCATGCTGTTTTCCCAGGTCCATGTAAAATTGGAATTGCTTGCAATCATTTAAATTTGATTTCAGGCGTATGCAAGCTGTTTAAATGCAGATGCAAACTTTATAGTCAAGGGCGAGCAGAGAGCTTACTAAAAATATATATTCTGCACTTATTTCTGTTTTATAATCCAAATGTTTTCTTTTAGTTTTTCTTTACCTTTTCCTTAATAGTTTCCCATTCTCTGCCCTTTCCTCTTTATCTGGGTGGTAGAGTTCTGGCCAGAGCAATGCAAATTGTTAATAGACAGCAATTTTAAAGCCATACAAATAAATAAAGCCTGATGCAAATTTCAGATCCAGAAATACCCATGAGAAATTACCTCTTGAATGTGCTAGAAAGCATCCCCTAAACCTCATGACAAAAAAATAAACCAGGAAAAAAGTAGATTAATCATTTAACTTTCTCCCCCCAAAAAGAAGCTAATATCCAGTTTCTCCCAATCTCTAAGCAGGGTGGCATTCTTAATCAAGA
This sequence comes from Regulus satrapa, assembly GCA_013396955.1. Lineage (NCBI taxonomy): Eukaryota > Metazoa > Chordata > Aves > Passeriformes > Regulidae > Regulus > Regulus satrapa. The sequence continues at coordinate 1,803,932 of VWZN01016700.1, read as the reverse complement.
TAAATGTAGAAAAGAAAATAGAGGTTCCAGAGACTTCGCTTAGGTTAGTAAAAAAGGATTGATAATTATTTGCATTCCGAACTTCTGGGGGAGAACTGACCATCTTTCACTTCAAAGCCACTTTTATCTTGTCTCCATCCAGGCCTGTCAAGCAGAATTGGAATTCTGAGTACTTACAGGAACGGCAACAAAACCAAGTACAGACCCTTCTCTTAGCCCTCATTAAACAAAACACTGCTGATCACTGGGAGCCCAGTCCACACCCTTCAGGCCAGGAAAGACTCTGGATTTGGAGCCCAAACTGCACTTCCCAGTTCTTGGTAAACAGCCCAGCTATGTCTTATCCCCTAACCCTTTCTCAGCAGATTGTCCTTTGGAAAGGAAACTTGGGGCACTGGTAGGGAGGGAACAGCAGTGTTTTTTAAATCAGGAGTATATTAAATGATTGATAATAAAAATGAGAAAATAATTTTTTCCTTTCATTCCAACAACAAATTATTCCAAATAGAAAAAAAAAATCAAAATCAAACAGTGTAATGTATGGACATTAAGTGCTTATGTTTTAGAACACTAAATATTACAGTCAGTGAGAACCGGGTAATAAGAAGCCCAGGCTATACTCTGTGTGTACACTCTGCATTAGGACTTGTTCCAGAACAACAACAGAATGGAGAGATTTTTCTAAGAAGAGAACATTTTCACAGATTTCAATAATCTTATGATCAGGGCCACACTCACAGATGGAGGATCTCATTCCATAAATTACCTACTTCTGTAAAGGAATTGACTACTTACAAAATATAAGAAAGGCAGCAATCACATTCCTCTGTCTCAGTGGGCTTTAATCAAAAACATGACATTACTTCACAGAAATCACTTTACATTATTCTTCTACGTCCAAGTAAGGTACCCTGGCATCCTTCCTGAGTAAAAAGTAATAATATTACATTTTACATCTCTTATGTTTTAGATCTCTTTCTGCAAGGTCAATCTTCCCCAATTGGAAGATTTTGAGACAGTCGGCCAGAATTTCTGTTGATCTAATTCAGCCCAGCACTACTAAAGCAAAGATTTATTTTAGGTGAGGCTGTGGAACGCAGGATTGACCTTGAAGGTCTGTATTAGGTATATACAGCATTACATTGCCTTTATTCCCTTTTTACCTCCCTAATTTCTCACGTCAATATATGCGAAATGAGAGAGAAAACCAAAGGATGATCTGTGCCTTTTATTTTTGTGCCTCTTCTACATTGGACCCTTTCCCTTCCTGCTACCATCAATTTACACAAGTATCCAATTTTTCATATGGATGTAGGATTAGGAATATACAACACCACAGACTTCAGCAATTACTGGGAAGTTCTCATCTTTACTCTTTGCCTGTTAACTCATATGAACTGGCTGTGCTTTAATCTCTAATTACAAAGTGGAAATAGAGTTGAAGCAGCCAGCCTTGTTACCCCTGAATCTGCCACTGGGACTCTCAGCACCTACATCAATCCAAAATTAACCCAGAGAAGCCGAGGGTGCTTCAATATTACAAAAGCAGTGCTAATGAAAAAGGAACCAGATGTCCTAATGAGGAGGCAAATCATCTCACATGGCTTCTACCTTCCTCTGTAGGAAACAGAGCACACACTTAATTCTGATGTATTATTCCATCTTTGTATTGATTTCATCCTCAAGTCCCAGCCATTTGATCTATTAAACATCTGAGAGTTTTTATCTGAGGGATAAGTGTTTCCATCATAATATAGGATCTTTTTAGGTGAGTTTTGTTTTTCTTCCCACCCCTCCCCTTCTGCAGCTGAACTTCTGCTGGATAAATTATTTGGCTAGTCTCATTGTGTCTGGCCTGTTGAACTTATTTAAACTCACCCAGCCTGAGCAATATTTCATAATGGACTTCACTGCTGGATCCAAGAAATTAACTGGGCAACAACTCCCTGTTCTTCATTCAGAGAATTGCATAAAGTCCATTGCACTTTTCTAGATAAATCATATCACAGATGCAGTAATTCCTATTAAAACTACAAACAGAAGTGGAATCTTAGATTTTAAGGTCTCTAAGCATGGAACAAATCCTTAGTGAGGATCATAAGGCATGTCTTGGAAAGATATCCTCAAAAAGGATTCATTCTCTCCCCATGCATTCTCCTGTGCCCAGTTCAACAGCTTCTCACTGTAAAGGAGCCCACAGGAAGAAGGATCAACACCATCAGTTATTCTGGAAACCTGCACTTCAAATTGGTCAGCCTTTAAATCAAGTCCACACAGCTCATTCCCTAAGAGCAATCTGGAATAACAGGAGATGGAATTGTTTTCTGCCTTTTTTCCCCATCCTGAGATTGAAGTATCTACACATAGAAATCTTTGCAGCCATTCTTGAAATGCTCTTTTGGGTTAAATTATATTTTAGATCCACTGATAGATGAATTTAATAAATGATTCAGGTGCTGTAAGAGTGTGCTCTGTGATTTTAAAACAGGCCTTTGAAACTATCTTGTATAAATCACAGGTTTCAAAACTATCCATATTTGTAACAAGAACACAATTTGGGGTGTGTGATATGTATTTTCAGTAGGGATCATGATATTCTTTTCTGAATTAAGTAATTGATTAAATTGCTTAGTTCAGCAAGGTGATTAATTTCACTCAGGTATAACCATTTTAGGCTCAGCTATCCAGTCTTGTAGGGTTTTTTATAGTCACTAAAGAGGGACTGGCAATTTTGGATGCAGTTCATCCCATTCTAACATAAAAATTTAGGAAAGGTGAGATAAAGCATCTTTGGAAGTGGTTAATTCTGCATGGAATCTAACTCTGAGAAGACACCAAACTCCAGGGCACGTTAAAAATGTGATACACTGGTGGAAAGGTGGAAATCAGGGCTAGAATAAAATAGTTCTCCTGTGCTTTTGTTGTGGCACACAGACTTCAGAGCCCTTTCCCTTAGGAAAGGCTGCTTAAGGCTGAAGGGATCTTTGTGCTGCTCAACTTCCCAGCCTGAACTGGCACCTGACCCCTGCTACGTGGAGCCCTGCAAGGATTAAACCAGCCCAAGATACCCCTGGTTTAATTCCCTTAGAATTGATGCATCTTGTTGGGAAGGGGACCTTCAGCAACAAATCATGTTATTTTAACTCTGTGTGCAATTGATTTAGTACTGAAAGGGCTACATTATGTCCCTGCAAAGAAAATATGAGCATGGAAAAGCTTCTGTATGTCATAAACCTTCTAAATATTGACTATGAAACTCTTTAATGTAAAATTAATAATTAAGCACTGAACAGGTCACAGTATATCACTGCCAGCAATTGGGTACTTAGAGATCATAAAGATTTGTGGAGCTGTGTGCAAATATGGTGTCATTAAGTCACAGGCTTGCTCAAGTACATTATACTTTATAAATGCACATATTCCTTCTTGGGCAAAAAGAAAACAAACATCGGTCAGTGCCAAATCGTCCTGAGAAAGGAAACTCAGAAACAGATTTCCAATTTTCACACTTTTGCTTTTCCACAACCCTCAGCCTGAACACACTTAAAATTTGAGTTTTCAACTAAGGGCTTCAGTGAAATCTTGTCTCTAGGGGAGCAGCCACAGGTGGTCCTGCCTTGGATTCCCTGTTGACATTTGCCCTCACAATTTCCAGAGTTGAAAATGTCAATACCAATACACTGCAAAGTTCAAAGGCAATCTGTAAACACCATTTGTCAAACACTTTCAGAGTTTCACTTCAGCCTTCAGTTCTTTTATAATTTTGAGTGGAGCCCCGATTCAATGTATCGAAGAATGAAAATTCTAAATGATATCAACCTTCAGAGTACAAATCCCTGAGAGCTTGAGTGGATTTCTTCCATGCAAAACTTCAGTTAAGTACTCAAGTAAGAAATATTTTGCTTCAAATCCCTGTGATTTATTAGTTTGTTTTGCCAGTAACTTATATGAAATCCTACCTTCTAGGGATGTGAGCTGTAAATCTCCCCAACAAACAACAAGGTCAGCAACTGAGTCAGAGTTTTTGTCTCTGAGGTGTCTGAAAATGTCCATGCCTGCCCCTGCCACACACTTCATAATTAGATGAGATCATTGATAAATTGTTACACATTATATTTATATAAACAAAGGGTTGAGGGTCACAGATTTCCCACTACAGCTATATCATAAATTCCTTGACTTTTGGCAACACCGGTGACTTCCAAACCCAATCTAAAACTTAATATCCACTAAAAAAAACCAAAACCAGCCAACCAAACAAAANTGCTATAAATGACCCACTGTGATTTGTATCTATGGGTTAGTGTCAAACTGGAAAAATTGTAGCTTAAATCATAGATCCATGACAGATCTGGAAAGCCTAGGAGGAAAGAGGCATTCCAGAGACAGGTACCAGTGTCAAATAAAGTTATTCTGTATTTATAAGATTCATTAAATAACTGCAAACTCTCTTGTTCTGAGGGCTCGCTTAGCTTTTTATCCTAATGTGCTGCTTTAAAGACAGAAGAGTTTTCTGATTTCAGTCACTTCCACTCCCCCAGTCCCAGCAGTTTTCTCTCAGGATTCTCACATTTTGCTTTCTGTGCCTAAACAGTCAGATCTGACAACGATCCCCTTTGCACGGAACGGATCTGTTGACACAGAACAACTACAAATGAAACAATATGGGTAATTTGCTAAAAGATGCCACATTTTTACAAGTTTCCCACTCACACAGAATACCAGTACAGTTTGAAAATGTAAAGAAAAAATCCAGCTGTGTATATCCATGCAAGCATTGACTTTTAAAACTAAAAAACTGGTGGCAAGTCAGTTATGTTGTCAAAAGCACAGAAATACAGTTGTCAATAGCACTATGGAAAAAAAAAAAAAATGAGGTAGGAGTAGGATGTCCATAAAGAGATTAATATCTAAGGATATCAGGCATGAGATTTTTTTCTGTATGTATTCTCTGAATTTTTCAGATTTCCCTGGTTAATGACTTTTTATATGTACTAAAATAGACTTAAATATTAATGAAGAGAATTAATTTAATAATACATAGTGAAACTTTGCAGAGAAACATCTCTCTATTGTATGCCAGGGATATTTTCTGTCCTTGAAGTGATCGTGGATTAAGATTAAATTTTACTTGAAGCTCTGGATCAGTTGACTGGTATGACTGGTTCAGTTGTCTTTTAAAAAATCTCTATGACTAAGAAATCTCTAATGCTCCTTATAGATTTTGTATCTAACAGATGAACAGGTCCCTTCTGGGCCGTTCTCACAGCTCCCTGTGCCATGAAGCGCTGTGATCCCCTGAGCGGTATTTTATTTATTTGGCCAACATGCCAACTACAGGGCGGCTGTTCTGGTGTTCTGCATGGGACAGAGCACAGAGCTGTTGCTGGCTGAATAACTCAGCTGCGTGCATCCTGCAGGAGCAGCTCCACTCTGGTGCCTGGAGTGCAGCCTGAGCCAAAATTCCCTCCCTGGGCTGGGAATCTGCTGGGGAGGAAGGAAACGGGAGCGTTGCTAGAAGCACTCCTCACACCTGGTTCTCTACTGGATAAAACGGAGAGTGCTGCCTTTCTCTGCTTAGATCCTGCTCATAAATCAGTTCCCTCTTTTGCAGAATTAGGGGGTAGTAGAAGCTGCAGCAAAGCATGGCTGAAGGTTTAATTCCAATGTACCAATCTTAGCAGCAGTTCAGGACATCATCCAGCAGCATCCCTCTTGCAGAAGAACCTGGTTATGCAAATTGCAGAGGCTTTTAGCCCATTTACACGTAGCAAATAAACTGATGAATGCTCTGTGGTGTATCTTGTGTGTGCTGCTGGAGCTCCACACACAGACATTTCCTGCTGCTTCCAAGCAATAACGTTCCCATGCTTAGGAGAAGGGTTGTATCCTGAATAATGCAATGCCATTGTATGGGCTACAGTTGGCTTCCCAAAAAATCTCCTTTTAAAACTAATGCTTTGCCCGCTGATCTGTCAAGGTCTGGGCAGTGGATAAAAATGTCTCTGTGAAATATTGTGAGGGTGTTGCTCCATCAGGATTTGAGTGGGAAAGTTGCAAAGTGGTCCCAGTGTCCAGGAATTGGAAGGAAATTAACACAAAAAAGCAGATAAGAAAATTTTTAATTCTCTGTTTTTGAGCCTGTTCCTAAAGCAGTGAGATCTATGTACAAATTCACAAATTGCTTTATAAATTACCCATGCTACAGATGTTTATAAGCCATAATTAAAATCAACCCAGTGCCCCTCAATTAAACATTTATGACAGATTTATTCAAAAACTAGTTAACCATTTATAAGGCACTTGTTTGGAAACAGAGTATAAATTACAAGTTTCAGTTTTCTGGGCAAACTTTATAATTCACTTTAATTTCATCTTCTGTCCTGGTTACTGAATGTGGAGACTGTGCAACACTGGAAATAATTTCTGAGGAGTTTGGAGTTCCTGGTGCTGGGATGACTTTGTAAATAATAGCACAGAAGCAGAACAGGCTCATAAAAGCAAATTAATACTTTAGGAGCTGGCAGTACTTTCTTAAACCTGGAATCTATTGAATTGAACTGCTCTGAAACAAAGAGAAATATTTCAATATATGTATAATTGTGAATGCCTGAGTATTTTTATTTGATGTAATTTTGTTTTGTATTGATGTAATGGAGTTATTTTCTATGTTATATACACATATACTTGGTATAGCAGACAACAAATCTATAGATATAGAAAATACTAATAAATATGTCAACTTAAATGAAGTTATTTTAAATTTATATCAGTGTAAATGTGTTTCAAAATTGGTGTCTTTTCATTGACACATTCACCTGCTGAATTTTCAAATAATTCTGAAACAGCCCCTTATGGAATAAGCTCAGCATCATCTCTTAACTGCTGCAGCCAATGCCCTTCCCATAAATTTGATCCCTTACCTGATCAGCCAGCTCTAGTAATTAAATATATATATATGTTTTATAAAAGTAATTATGGAGATATAATATTCATATTTTCATGTTTTGCTGCAAGCATCAAAAGTAATTAGTGTTAATAAAAAGTTATGCGTGTTGGCAACTACACCACAATTATTACTGAGGAGGAAAGAAAAACATAATTTCTGCTCCTGCTCTGAAAATAATTTGTTAAATATCCCTGGAAACTGAAAAGTGGCACTACAATAAATACATCTGTTTCTCAAAGAGGTTGTATTTTTGCAACTCTAATGTATAAAACTGCTTGTATCGATTTTTCCCAGGCTTATTCAATTAAAATATTTGAAAAATATACAAATGTGTGAAGCAAACAGCTGTAAACATTTACGAAATGTAAGCTATTGATTTTTATGTTCAGAAAGTATCAAAGTATTAAATTTTCATTTAATGTTTCAGTTCTCAAATATAATAACAGAGAAAGTAAGTACAGAAAACTAACCAACACTGGAATTTAGGGACAAAAAAAACCTGATTTCCCCAATTTGTTTCATGTAGGCAAACATACAAAACCTAAACAAAAGAGAATTTAAAGATTCCTCTCCCTCTGTAAGAAAACAACTTCATTTGCATAATCTCCTACAAGTCTAATTTTCCTTTATGATATTTTGGAATGTTTTCCTGATCAGTGAATTCCCTACGGCTGTATAAAAAGTTCCCCACTCAGTAATGAAACAATTTTTTAAATCACAAAATAAGGATTTGCAGTACAAATATCCCTGGCATCCTGCCGCAAGACAAAACGATTTAATTCTTTCCTTTAAACAGAATCCATATAATCAGTAACAGATTTATGCCTCTGGAATACAGCAAAGGAGAGCTTCCCTGAGAGGGGGATACTCATGTTTATGACAAACCACCTTAAAGCATTGTTTAGAGCAGCTGAAGCTGTGATTCCTTGGAAATCTCTCTCCTTGGTGGGACAGGCAGGAAGAATTTAAATGGAATTTTTTTTTAAGTAAACTTTGAAAACAAATAAACAAAAAAAACCCACCAAGCTGTGGGCAGCCAATTCGTTCCCACCTGAGCACCAGTGAGGGTGTGAAGCGCATTCCTAGAAACTCCTGCCCTAATTATCCTGCTTCCCAAATTCCAGGAACTCCTGCCCTAATTATCCTGCTTCCCAAATTCCAGGAACTCCTGCCCTAATTATCCTGCTGCTCAAATCCCAGGAACTCCTGCCCTAATTGTCCTGTTTCTCAAATTCCTGGAAACTCCTGCCCTAATTATCCTACTTTCCGAATTCCAGGAGGTCCTGCCCTAATTGTCCTGCTTCCCAAACCCTTTCCCAGCCGGCTCCTGCCCAGGGTTGTGAGGTCCAGACTGGGGCTATTCCCAAGGGCACAGCATCCCTCCTGCTGCCAGAAAAGAACTCCAGACATCCCTTCATCCTTCCCTCATCCTCACTCCGGCTGGCAGTGCAGGGAGAGGAGTGCAAAGGGCCAGTGGGAGGAACCTGGGCTCAAGGTGAAGTGAGTGACCCCTGATCCATCAGGAATCCTCGGGATGGCAGCACCACAGGAGAAGAGGCAGCCAAAAAAAAGCCACGGAGGTTCACTGCTCCAGCAGCTGCAGTGACCAAAACAGGGCAGGGTGGAGGGGCAGAGGCAGCCCCAGGCAGCAAGGAGAGCTCTCCTGTCCGTGCCCAAGCCCTCAGAAATGTGCCCCAGATCAGTGAAATTAAACAGGAATATGAGCAGGGAAACTTTGACAGTTTAGGAAAATTATTACTGGTGATTCTGAAAGGCAAAATGGGTTTGGTTTTTGGTGGGGTTTTTTTGTTTGTTTGTTTGCTTTTTTTGGTTTTTAATTTTTTGTTGTTGTTTGTTTGGTTTTTTTTGTTTTTTAAAATAATTTTCCGAGGCTGTTTCCTCACATGGAAAAGGAGCAAATGCAAAGCCCCTTGGTGTTCAGTCCAGGGTCACAGCTTTATGAACACTCTGACGTTCTGCACAGCTGCTTAGTGGCACCTTATTGGACTGCTGGAGGGATGCCTAAAATGAAAAATCTTTATTTTGCTGCTTACAACTCATGCAGAGAGGGTAGGCAGAGGTTTCAGAAGGAAATACAGACATCAAAATAAATCAGCAGAAGACCAACATAAAATGAAACTGTCATCATCCTCCCTGCCCTTGAATACACTGAAGGGATATTGCTTCAGCACATTTCAGCCTTCTTCAAATATTAAGTAACCATGGAAATTTAAGGTTCTAAATTTAAATCCACATTAGTGAACAAACTGGTTCCCAGGTACTGCCCACATGAATATTTCCAGGGTAGTGACACTTCTCCTGCAGTGTGCAAGTCTTTCTCTGAATGGAGGATGACTTAACAGACATTCTGACATGGGAGCAAGTTCTTTGAAAGATGGGCTAGATTTTGTTACACATTTTATTATACATACATTCCTATTAATGCAGAAGAATTGTTAAATAAATGTTACTACTACTGACAGCAGTAATAGTAACATGATGGGCAGATCATTATTTATTTAGCTCCCACATTTCCAATTTGTTCCATTTATTTCCTAACTACACAAGCTTGAAAGACTTCTTAAAATGAATCACAGAAATGAGAGCATCAGAAAACCAATTAGATCAAGTCTCCATCATTATTTCTTTACTTTCTTGTTCTCTACGTGTTACATGTGTAGGAACATTACTGTTCCCTTTTAAAGGCAATTCCAACTTTTATTTTTTTTCTAATATTAGGTCCAGGTTTTCCTTTCACCTCTCCACAGAATGCAGCAGTGACCATAAATATATTGAAAAATGCATTTATAAATAGCCTGAAACCAGCTAGAAATGTGGCAGTCCCACAGCACCCAACAGATTATGATTTATTCTCAGCCTCCATTTGAAACCAGGAGCAATGTTTCTTTTTCTCTGTACTGGGTACTTTTTCTTTTTTTTCTTCTTTTTAGACAATGATTTTCAGCTGCATTTTAATTACAAAATTGTAACACAATCTATTCTCCTTAGGCATACATAACAAAAGTGCTCTAAGAAACCTGTATAAGAAATGAGGCTTATTCTGAACATAACCCAAAAGGCTGGCTCAGCTTTTCTTTCAAAAGCAGAAGAAATGGACTTGATTCTCAGCTCTATCAAAGTAACAGCAAAGGTCTTTCAGGAATGAGCAAAGAGGTGAAGATGCAACGTGTCTTTGCCTTTCCCCAGTCAAAGGGAGGAGCAAAACCTGTCAAAAGCAGCCTCACTGCATCCAGATTTCCCCACACTGCCCTGGGGGTGTTCCACACCTTCTGCCGCCTGCTGGTGCCACTAAAACATCCCTTGCTCTGACAGCAGCGCTGGCAGCAATTCCAGAGGGGTTTGGGCTGTTCAGTCCCCTGAGCAGCTCTGAACCCAAGACCAGGTAACTTCTGTACCTTAAGAGGCCTCCACAGCATGGGCAGGAAGTGAAATTCCCATTGAATTCCAAAGCAAACAAACCAGTGCTCTCCGCAGAAAACCAACACCCATTTTAACCGACTGAAAAACATAACTTTGGGAAAAGAGAAAAGCTTTCGGGCTTCTCTCCCTTCAAAGGCACCTTTCAGAAGGGCTTGGTGCTCCAACAGGAGTCACCTGCTTCCAATTCTTGGTGTACAAGTGGGGTTTACACTGAAACCTTTATCCCGACGTGTCCTGCCCTTCAGGCACAAAACATCCTCTGTGCTCCATCATTCCTGGTGGGAGCTCAGCAGCAAAGCGATTCCTGAGCACTGCTGGTTCATATTGTTGGATAATTTCATGTTTGTGCCGCAGGGAAGAGGGCCTGGCAGCCCAAACGCAGGCAGAGGAGGGAGCCTGAGTGCAAGGCTCTCCTACCCAGCTTGTGATCTGGCAGTTCTCTCTCAGCAAGAGCCCCAGGTGCTGTGAGGGCAGCAGCCCCTGCTCTGCCAGCCAGGAACTTGTGCCCAATCCCTGGAGCTTCTTTTGGTCCTCCCGGTGCAGATCTGGGGAGATCAGCCTGCTCAGACCTCTCTGGCTTTTCCATGGGCAGCTCCACTTACGTTAAATTTGATGTCAGTATATCACGTGCTGAGAGAAATGTTTGCCTGGCTGCTTCTCTTAGCACTCTGCTAGTTTAGCTGTTTTACCAAGACACATTTAATAGGGAAATTTAACTGCATCTGCATGAAAATTGAATGAAGTACAGGGAAGAAATAAATATTTTACAAATTTAAGCCTATTTTTTTTTGTTGTTGTTGCTATTGTTGTTGTTGTAAACTTAAAAAGAAGACCAGTACTGGGTGTTCGAGAGAGCAAATCTACATAATGCCCAACATGAGAGGTTTCTGAACATGAAAATTGATTCCTGCTTTTGTTATGCTTCCTTCTTCGTCCTTGGAAAACCTGCCTCTATAATAAAACACACGGAATTTTTCTGAGGCTGATTAACTAGCTTGTTTCCAGTAAAATTACTTTCCCTTGAGAGGAACATTAAGATTTCTTTAATGCAATCTTCAGCCATTACCATTGATTATGGCTTCATTAAATATGAAAATGAGGATTTACTCTTTGCAACAGATATCGTTTTCTGCGTAAGTGAGTAAAGACTTTCCTCTCTGCTCCACTCAAACAGAAGCGTGAACAAATATTTTATTTATGTACACTTTTGAAGGAAGAAATTGCCTGTGGCAAGAACACAGCTCACTGGAAAATACTTTGCCAACAGGATGAAAGTCTGGGGCACAAATCACTCCAACCTAGGCAGCCTCTGAGGCACCAGGAAGTTAAATTCAGTAAACATTCATTAGTGAGATAAGCTGATGAATCACACCAATCCTTATTTGTGAATGAATCCATAGATTTATTAAAAGGCCAATTGAAGACAGATATTTCAAGTGTAAAGCCAACTTGATAATAGGAATGGATCTCTGGCAGGTACAATGGCTTCATCTAAAATATACCAAAAAATAGGCATGATTTAAGGAAAAACAGTAAAGAAATCCCATATTAATGTGTCAATAGCACTTGAGCAATGTTAAAGATTTTTTTTTTAAATTATCTTTCTTGTTAAGTAATTTTTTGCAAATGCCTAATTTAATTCTATCTTTGGAAGCAAAAAAACCCCAACCTTTAAGAACCTTCTAATACTGAGAGAACATCAGAGGCTTCTCTAATTAATACATTATTATTATTATTATTATTATTATTATTATTATTATTATTATACCAAAATTCAGTTGAGGATGCTTTGCAAAGTTAAATTCTGGGTAAAAAGGCTTCTCTGCCTTGCTCTCTGGGTTACCCAGCATCAGGGCAGCAGATGCTGGGCTCTGATGTTTTGAAGATCTCATTCAGATTCCACCTCTACAACTTCTGCACAGGCTGCAAGCTGACAAATTCACCAAATACTTGCTGTAAAGGATATCCCCAGTTTCTTTATCAGGGAGATTTTTTTTTTTTTTCCCTAAAGGGCTGATCTATAACCTCAGGGATCAATTTAGACAAAAGTGCATCAGATCAATGAAGTAAGGAAGCAAAAGCAAAGCGAGCAAGGAACAAGAGAGGAATAGGAAGGCTTTACTTTTAAGAGGTTCTGTGAACGCACCCTTAAAAACAAGACCTGTTCTCATGACTGATAATCTCACTCCTGACTTCCCCCTAAACAGATAAAAAGTGCATTTTTAATTCCCCTCTTTGCATCAAAGTGCCAGACATTGGTTTCTCTCTTAAGGCCAAGCACATTTCCATTGGTGGGAATTTAGCTGCTCTCAGCAGCTCTTTGTGAGGAAGTGCAATAAAATAGATTAGGAAATGTGCCTCCCTCTCAAAAAAATAACCCCTTGCATGATACAACACTGATATAATTAATATTTACCAGTAGCTGGTGAGGGAGATGCCAGCTCAGGTACCCAGATAAATTGTAAATGAAAGTTATGCCTCAATTTAAATGTCACAAACTTTGTCCTTGGTTTTCTCTAGAGTTTATTACCACAGCCAGAGAGAATTTCACTTTACATCTCATGTATAAAGTTAGTATTTTACCCCCAGTACCCTTACGAGAGAAAGGAACTGTACAAACTTAGAAGTCTGCAGCAAGAAGTCAGTTTCTAAAAAACTTAAGAGCTATAATTTCAATGCCATGTAATAAAATGTACTTGAAATAAGGTGAAATCATTCTGTCAAAAAGAATACAGATTGTCAATCAACAGCATCTTTTTGAAAACAGACTAAAATAAACATAGAAAAAGAAGATTCCCATCGAGAGGACTCTGCAATTGAAATGTTACAATGGCATCTTTTAAATTCCACTAAAGTTATGGAAAAAGGGGACCCTGAAGATCACTAAATACCAACATCAGCAGGAAAAACTCAGCTAGCACCCCTAAGCCTTGGACCAGTGCAGCTCCACTGCTCTCAAGGAAATTGCAATAATTGGGAAGACTACGAATCAAGCTCCAGTGCATCATGTGGAAACACTAAAAGAGTGGACAAATACAAGTAAAAAGCTTTCCTCAGTCTTGAAATCTGCATTGAAAACCATTTGCCATTGAAAAGCACATGGATGGCCCCTAAATATTTTTTTTCATTAAATATTTCATTAAAAAGATAAATAACAGGCCCAAAATATGTAGAAAGTGGATTTTTTCCTGTGGCGAGATCAGAATCTCTTAGAGCAACCTTTGTTTTCTGCACAGCTTTGGAGCAGAGCCAAATAAGCAGGTGACAGAACCAAGGGTACTGATGGCAGAGCGGGGCACCCCTGCACTCACTCCTCTGGGAGCAGAACCCTAATGAAATGCCTTAAAGGTGCTGGCTAAACCCCAAATTAAAACAAAATGCAATGCAAAAGAGAAATGCCAAATAGCGCATCAGTCTCCTGAACCATCCCAAATTCCGCTTTTGATCTATCACTGAAATGAGGCAGATGCAGAATGAGGGATGGCCTCACTGAGTCCGTCCCAGCAAAATTATCTTTCCACAGAAGTTATTTTCTGTGAATGCAGTGTGAACTTGGCAAAACACACAAGCACATTCCTAATTTATAACAGCTTTAATGGAGCTCTGAAAAGCAGCTGCTTAAGTATTTATTTGTTTATGGTGCTTTTTAATACTTTTTGTTTATTATCATCCTGGATATCCTTTTACAACGTGCTCGTCTCTGCCATGAATCAACAATGATTAGCATTAAAAGCCATACAATATTTATCACAGCCATGTGGTTCCTGCCCAAGGGGAGAAGCTAAAGGAAATAGGATTTCAATTTTAAGAACAGACAGCACATCATTTAAAGATACTTGGGCAAATATTTTTTTCTCCATAAAGGTACAATCCTGCAAACTTCCCTTCATAGTGAGTATGATCAGAGCAGCTCTTATCTGACAAATGAAGACAGAACAGAAGCAAAAAGGACAGTTTTGAACTAAATATAGCTTTGAAATGGGAACAGAGGAATCTTTGCAACTCTACTAAACATCCATTGTGACCTTTTTTTTTTTTTAAAAAAAAGCCCTAAACCACTTCATGATATTTTTTATTTTTGTATGGTCCCCCATTTATAAAATATGCTCAACCCACTGGAAGATAATAGAAGTGGTAGGCTGTAAATCAACATCTAGATAATGAAATTATTTCTTTAAAATCCTTTAAACAGTCAACTGAAAAAGATAAATAAACACACTGAATGCATAAATAAATTATTTATAACTATGAGAAAACTCTAGCATTTACTTTACCAAAAGAACCCAAGACCAAAATAAAGTAAATGTACACGCATTTTAAAGATCACAGAGTATTTCTTATCTCTGCTTCTTCAGCTAAAGCAGAAGAAATACCAGCTCTGAACAAGTACATGTGAAGGATATCACAATTTGCCATTAAGCTGAAAGGAACCATGAAGGTTTCAAAAAGATTTACTGATCAGCTAGAGACTTGAGAGATCAAGGTAATGATGAATTTTAAGTGAAAACAACATAGTCGGATTTGAACTTCATTTTCTCATTTGCACTTCAATAAAAATACATTTTCCTTAAGAATACTTTTTCTTAACAAAAAACCCCCCAAACACTAGCTACTTGATTCTTAATAAAATATTGAGATGTTCAGGACCACACCTTAGACATCTCCAACTGGTATTTTGAAATAGCACTAAAAATTAGTACCTAAAGAAATCACAGAATGCAGGGAATATTTTGTGTTGGAAAGGATCTTTAAAATCACCCAATTCCACCTTCTGCCATAGGCAGGGACAGGAAAAAAGAGCATTTAACATGTAATCACCCTTAGAGTGCTCATGGTACATCCCTTTTTCTAAATTAGAAGCCTCCAAATGTGGGAAGCCCCTCTTTTGTCAGGTTTTGTCTGACTGAAGGGGCAGTCAGGTAACGTGGTGGAAGATGGAGGGTTGTGATCACCAAAGCTTCCAGCACCAAAACTAAAATTTGGGAGTTTCAGGGACTCCAGCCCCTCTTTCCTAAGTGATCTGGCAAGTTTCCTATAGAACACCTGTCTCTGATTAGCAAAGCCACGAGCAATTCCATCAATCAAGGGCAATAAAACACAGAATTAACATTTCAGGATCTCTCCACAAAAGAGCTTGCTCCTGCTCACCCCTCCTGCCTCGTGTCTCTGCCCTGACCAGAGAAGAGCCAAGTGAACCCAACGCTGATGGAAAGTCCATCTTCTTCTCAGCTTTAATTAGGGACAACTGCTGCAGAACTGTCACTCAGGGTGATCTGTTACCTCTAAACCTCCACGGAGAGTGCTTTGATTCTGGTGTTTTCCTCCCAGGCACAAAGCCCTTAAGATTATCCTCCCCACAAAAAAAGAACCCAGAGAAAGGAAAATCATTTTGTATTTCAGCAGCTTGAGAAGCCAATGGGGAAAAATGAGAAAGAGTTATTGCAATGACTAATAGCACATTAAAAATATATTAAAAAGGTGTATTGTAAAATGAGATAATAAAAAGCAGGTTAGTAGAAATTCATCCCCAGTGAATCATAATTTTAAAATATTTGCAGAAACAAATGGAATTACAATATAAAATCCCAATTATTTAGAATTGACTCGAGTATCTTTCTGCCTTACATATTTACCAAAGAACTATAGAGATGCTGAAAAAGCTTTTTAAGGTATAAAGTAATGAGAAAAATAATTTTCTCAATAAAATCTTTGGCAAACATGTTATAACTGTATAACCAAAAATTCACCTATTATAACTTCCTAACTGCTCAATCTTCCTGCAAATGCACTGAAAGCTTACCCTGTGAGAAGTGCAGACAATCTCTTTGCTTCCAGGAGATTCCAGCAGGAAATTTGCACAGCAAGGTTGGTAATGGGAACGGGTAGAATTCATGCTCTGTTTTTAACAGTTTACACCTTGTCACACACTGACTGACACTTGAACAGGCAGCTTCATGTTTCCTTTTAGTTTTATAGGGGCAAACATTTGGTGGCAAGTTTTTCAGTGCTCCATACAACTGCAAGTTTATTTGGGGCACTGCCGGATTTGGAGTTGACTGCAGATCTCACATTGCTAGACACATCCTACAGCTGGGAATGAAACTCACTTGGCTCTTTTGCTCTCTTGGCTGTTGCAGCAGGTCACAACATGAGGAGGTGCTGCTTCATTTGTCCTAAAAATGGGAAAAAAAGCCTTTTTTTCTTCCCAGTGTGTACTATCTGTGCTCTCATCTCAAAGGCTGTGAGTTTTTGCTGTGGAACCCAACCCAGAATTCAAGGCTGTTGGTTAAGAAACGAATGGTTGAGCAGCTCAAATCACAGAATCCATACTGGGAAAAGCCCTTCATGATCATGAAGTCCAACCATCGGCCAGCTCCACCCCCATGTTCACCACTGAACCAAATCCTCAGGTGCCACCTCCACGCAGGTTTTTGAGCACTGCAAGGGATGGTGACACCTCCACTGCCCTGGACAGCTGAGCCAGTTGTTCAAATCCTGACAGCCCTCACTGCCTTTCTCTCTGCTGTAACAGGTCCTCCGGTGCCCTCTTTAAAACACTCATCAGCTGGCCAACACAGTCAAAA
The DNA here is from genome assembly GCA_013396955.1 of Regulus satrapa. NCBI lineage: Eukaryota > Metazoa > Chordata > Aves > Passeriformes > Regulidae > Regulus > Regulus satrapa. Next base: position 1,786,958 of record VWZN01016700.1, on the reverse strand, counting down.
TTCCACCTTTGCCATCATCATCATCACCATCCATGGTCTCCTGGCACCAGCAATTAGCACATCGGTGTCAAAATGACACATCCCTATCACTCTTTATATACCCCATGTGATTGTCAGCTGGCTAAATGTGGGGAAGGATTTATTCTTGAATGTTTTGCATGCATGTAATCATTTATGATATTGGCATATCAACTGGGTATATGTCATTAAAAAAGAAGTTTACTAAATGGCAGGTGTGAATGGCTGTAATTTATTCACTCTTTCTGCAATTCAGCTGTCAAAATTTCAACCTAAAATTATATTGTTAAAAATAATAATAAAAAATAGCTCCAATAACAGAGAATTACTTTTTTCCCCCCACCTAAGGACTAGAGGCAGCAATCACATTCTGCCCTAAATCATTAATCCAATCTTAAAACCGTTGTCGAGATGACACTGAGAGCTCTAGGGAAGCAGGAAGGGAACCATCAGTGTCGAGACAATTATTTTTATCCCAGTGAACTCTGCATGTTAGCACTGATTTTGTACTGCACTGGATATCAGCTGCTGAGGCAGAGAGGGACCCAAATAACAAGGAATGAACCCCCAAATGCATCCCCCAGAGTCCTGCCATGGCAGTGCTATAGAAGCAGAACTCTCAATGTATTTTACTCTTTTTTTGTGAGACCTGTCTCTAGTTTTCCCCCAGAGGGTGTTTGGGCAGGCTCCCCAAGGAATGGCCATGGCTCCAAGCCCCCCTGAGGGCTGGACAACACTCTCAGGCAGAGGGTGGCAGTCCTGGGGTGTCCTGTGCAGGGCCAGGAGCTCGACTGGGTGATCCTGATGGATGTTTCCCAGCTCTGGATATTCTGTGATTCTCTTTTAGTGACTACAGTGACTACATCCCAGTCTAGCAAGGACTCAATTAATCTAATCAAATTATAGCTATAGCAAAATGAAATGGTCACACACCCCACACTGCTGCCAAAGGACAACAAGAGTCTCTTTGCTAGTGTGGTTCATCCACTGCCCTAAAAACATTGAGGATGGGATGAATGATCCTCAAGAGTAAATAACAAAAAAAAAATTATTTTGGCTGGAGTTTAGGCACATTATTTTTGTTATCATTCTGTCCCAAGTTGCCAGGCAAGGCTGATCTTCACACCACCCACCCTCCCCTAATTTGATTCCCATGTCTGGAACAGCCACCCTGACTGCCTCCAATCCCCTGCTGGATCATCTTTATCTCTGTCTCACTCCACAATGAAGTCAATTTTTGGAGGTGTAAGGCAACCTCAGCAAAAAGTTGAGGTCTTTTCCTTCCACAGAATGAAATGGAAGCACTTCAGCACCTTGAAGGATCTGAGCCTTCCAGGGAAAATGAGAAAATTGCAGGAAAATAAATTGTTGGGATTTGAGGTTATAAAGCCTCCTTTCAAAAGCAATGAAAAGATGTCAGTCAACAGCAGGACAGGGCTTTGGACCTGGCTGATAATTTAGATATCGGTGAACTTTGTCTGTTCACAAATCCTGAGAGAAACATACATTAAATTCCATTAGCAATCCAGCGGCTTGAGCTTTCATTTTGAGAAAAAAAAAAACCAACCAAACTGACAAAAGAAAAGGATGAACTACACAAACTTAAGGCCAAAACCCCACGAGTCATGAACAAGATTTAAACCCAGAAGTCAGACTGCTCTCATCACAGAGTGTTTTGTTAATGAAACCATGTCTTAACGAAGGTGTGGTGCCCAGACAGATCTAAATGAAATTAAAAGGTCTCTTCCTGCCCCTGAAGTATCCTTCAGCTCTCTCTTGTTTTTTTCTTCATCACTCACAATTACTTAGAAAGGCAACAGAGGCTGTGCCAAAATCAGAAGGTGAATTTCAGTGTTTGGCTTGTGTTACTCTAGGTTAAATAAATAAAAAAAAAATTTAAAAAAAAAAGTACCAGAAGCACAGAAGCAAAGATTAATACAAGGGAGACAAAAAAGCAATTATTCTTTTATATATAAACAGTAATTCTGCACTAAATTTTATCGTTATACATTCCATAAAGTTATATATGCATCTTCAACTCCAAAAGCTGATATTTCCACAATTATCTCCTGTGATTGCTGAGAGTTTTTAACAGTTATTCTCAATAACTGGAGAACAGCACTACCCCCAAATAATGTTTGCTGCTGCTTCTTGTAACTTGACTTAAAATGGATTTGTTCTCCAAAGTTCTACCTCAGCAGGGGAGCTGTAGCCCCACTGGAGGGACATTGCATGGAGGGCTTGCACAAAACTCACAGGGTAAAATAATTCCTGTTGTACAGGGAATAATACTATAATAATAAAACACAATAATGTTGTACATTAGGGGTCTAAACCAAACCAATTCCCCAAAGAACACACAAGAGTTGTTTAGAGAAGGTTTCTGCTTCAATTCATTTATCTTGCCCAAAAATTGACTGAGTCACAGGAATCTGGTGATGACACCTGGACAGAACATGGCTTAGACCACAAAAAAAGGCCACTGAAATCCATGGGAAGAGGATTTAATCAGACTCCAAATGAGAAGTGAAACCTCAGTGTTGTAGGAGATGTGTTTTTTCTGTCGCTAAACCATGAAAAAAAACCAAAACAAAACAAAAAAAAACCCAAAAAAAAACCACCCAAAAACATTAAATTATTTTTTCGTATTTGGCCGCAGTAATTTAAGGTATATTAAATGAATTACTTGGATAGAACACTGTTACAGTAAAACTGAAATAATTTAGCAGTAATTTCAGCATCTCAAATCACGCATCCCAAGCAGACCGTGGAAAATGATCATTGTACTATTAAAAATGAAACATGCTCCAAAATGGTTTGAGTATTATGGATGAAATACAGCTTTCAAAATAAACATACATCCAGAAAGAATATCCTTAAATCTTAAAAGCTGTTAAAAGCTCTGACATTACTTGTTATTAAAGGTGTTTCTTGTGAGTCTAGATTATTTCGTGATTTATCTTTATTTTCCTACTGTAGTTCCAAGTTCAACCTACAATTTCATGCCAAAATGCTAAGCAATTAAGAAATTATTACACCCTACTGCTTCTGAATTTCTCTGTCCTTCAGACAACTGCTAATTTAGCACCAAAATGGCACATTACAGTCCTGGGTCCAGTGCTGTGGCTGTATCTTGATTTACAGAGTCCTGGAAGGGAGGTGCAGTGTGATGCTCTGGCAGAGCTGCACAAATTATTTTCTGTTTTCACTTGCAAAGAACATTTCTCTGGGACCATGAGGACAAAATATTTGGGGATTTATTTTTTCCCTTTCCAGACAACATCTGTGCAGTGTCCTTGGCCAGGAGGTTCCACAGGTGTGGCTGGACAGACAGGACAAACGCCCCGTGCAGGAGGAAGGGCTCTGTGGTTGGATGGCTTTTGGGGAAGGAGGGTTGAACTGGGAGAACATTCCAGGTGTGGAGTGGGCCATTTCTCCATCTCTTATCCATCAAAAATGGAAAAGCAATGGATCTGGACTGACTTTGGGGACCACATGGCCTCAAAGCAAGGATTTGGAGCACTGGTTCTCCTGGAGGGAATGTGATCCTATGTTTTCCAGGCTCCTGTGGCACTGGAGCTGTAGAGTGAATGATATTGCTTTGGGTTAAAAAAAAAAAAAAAAAAAAAAAAAACACAACCAACTTGCTGTAATCGTATTTTTTTTCTGTACGTTCTCCACTGTAGCTTTTGGCAATTGCCTACTTGTTTGAATTACTTCCCAATTAATGAGTTTGCGGGGAACTAGCAGCCAATATTTCATTTAATAGCTTCTCCTCTCAGTCCTTTTCCATTTCTTTCCCCTACTCTCCAACACCTCGTTGTCTTTGTTAGATGTTCAACCTGGTGTGTATCGTTTCAGCTTTTATTTAATTGCTTTTGACTTTCAGTTGCCACAGTGCCCTTTTTCATGTAATAACAGGAAGCAAGGACTGCCAGCAAAGCTGTGAATTTTCAAGGGTTACTGGAATTTTTTTCTCCTGTAAATCTATTCCTTATGATAAAAGGAGCAGTATACATCTGTTCTGCAATAGAGAACTCATTATCTTTTGGGGCTTCTATTAGCTACAAGCTGTGCAACATATCTTTTTTTACAAAGGATGGTCATTTGCAAGTGAAGTAGGGGATCTGTTGGATACATTTAGCAAGAGATTTCCTTTGTAATTTCTACGGTCCCAGCTCAATGTTAAAAAGTTAAGAAATTAATTTAAAAAACAGAAACCACTGCAAAAAAAACAACCCCAAAACCACAGCTAAAATCTTATAGAAGGTCCAAGTTGACTGCAGTTCACCAGCTGCCATGGAGAAAAAAGGCTAAATGAGGCAGAAATAAAGAAAAAGCCATGCTTGTATAGGGCAACCCCATATCCATAAGTGTGTAAATGTACATCTTTTTTCCTACTTGTTTCATTTCTCACTTACAGCTTAAGTGAGGCATTAAGACACGTATAAAGTTTTAGCACTATTGTTTTTCAGTAAATTTAATACAGTGGAATGATGTCACCTTCAGTAGTTCTTGAATACCATTAGTAGGTGTTTCCCAGCCTCTCAAGAGGTCTATTTCAGAGATGCTTTAATTATTCCTAAACTATTCTTAACAGAAATTAGAACTTCAAAGCAATGAGAAACCAATGAGGAAAAATTCCCTTTGTAGAAGTGCTCAAGTTCATGTACTGAGCCTGTGTGATTATAAAAGGTAGCAATTCTGGAAAAGGGTTGTAAAAAGAAAACAGAGAGAGAGAGAGATGAATTCAGAACTCTCAGTGTTTTACAGAAAGGCTGCTGCAGTATAGTTTTTCAGAATACACACACACATACACACACACACACACACACACACACATATATATATATATATATAATTCTTATTTAGGAAGGCATATAAGGCAACCTTAACTTCTTTTTCTCTGTGCATGGTCCTCTTACTTACATTAAGGAGCCAAATTCAACCCCTGCTGCTATTTAGTAGCGTCAGCTTTGATTTCAGCTCTTCGACCAGAGCTTTGTCCACACCACAGTGAAAGAACCTGGACACCCGACAGTTTGATTTTGAAAATAATTCCAGGATGGATTAACATATTAAAACCAAGAAATAGGAACATTCAGTTGTAATAAGTCATGTGATAATTCCACTCCATAAAGGAGAGGTCCCAATAATTCTTGTCCTCCAATGCCACAGCTGAAAGTCTTGTTAACAGAGGTCTCAAGGCAAAGGAGTTCCAGATCATTGGGCATTTTATGTCACTTTAATGTTTAGGGAGGCAGCTGAGGAAATATATTGGCTTATACTCCTGTTCCAGCATTCATCATACACAGAATTTATAGGCCAAACGAAGGACCTGGTTTCCTTTTTTAATAGATGCCTGCAATGTTATCTCCATGGTATAAAGTATAATTAAATTCAAATATTCATCCTATTAAACATTTCAACTTTAGTTTGAATCAAGCACAGAGATACATTTGCTGGCCTGCTCTGCCAAGCTGCCTGTCTGCAGAGAAGATTAACAAGGGAGACAGGCTGGGAAGCAGATTCATTCCAGCACTTGTGGATTTTAAGATTAGATTGGCCATTTCTTTTTTATGCAAAATGTAAACATATCTGCAATTACCTCTAAGAGAAAGCTAAGCACTTGTAAGTTATGATTGATATGGAAGCTACTGTGTGGAGACACACAGCAGTGCTCTTCCTTTTACTCGGTATTCAAATTAGTCCATGCTAACTTTGTCACAAATCAGATTTACCAGCGGAGCTGGCAAACACTGCTTTCCTCGCTCACACTCTCTTGAAACAAGCCCAGCATCAATAAACCATGTTTTGCCCCTCTCCTGAGAAGGAAAATGTGTTTGATGGCCCCTGTCAGCTCAGCAGTCAGCACTGCTGGTAAATATGGCATTAATGAGATTAATTAATAAATCTGCACATTAATGAGAGATGGGTGTGTTTGGATGTGCCTTTACTCTTTGGCTCCTCTTTGGGACTGGTGGATGAAAAATTGACAAAGCAATGATATCGTCATGCAAGGGACGTGCAGGAAGATTTGTCATTATCTGCACTTGAATTCACTGGCTGAAAGTTGAGCAATTTCATCTAAGACAATTCCAAAAAGATCCACATTTTCACAGTTCCAAAAAAGATTCACATTTTCAACTGCCCTGTCACAGCTCCATGTCACAAGGCTGGGGACATGACCCAGCTTCCTCATGGTAGGAGAGAACAGAAGTGATGACAGAACCTGTGACAACACAAAATCCAACAGGGACAATTCCTACACTCTCAAATAGTGAAGGATAAAAACATAATAGAAAATCTATGCTACTCAGACTATGCAGTTTTCACCTACAAACTTTTGCTGGCACAGTAATAAATGCCCTGAGGACAAAAATCACAATTAACCCTACCAGCACTGGAAACCCATGTTTAAAATTGCATTTTGAGACTGAAATTGTAACCTCACACAGAAAAACTCAGAGCGAGGGCTCTTCAAGGAAGCAATGCTCCTTGAGTTCCTTTTCAGCCCTTTCCTCATTGTCTAGCAGCATTAAAGACTATCAAGACTTCCTCTAAAATTGGTAAGATATGGTCTTTTAATAAAGAAAATCTTCATCTTTTAAAACAGACCTGGACCTGGCAGTCTTTTTGTCTGGAGAATCCAGATGAAACAACCTTCTGGAGAGCACTTGCACCTTCCCCTCCTGAAAAAGGAAATTCCCTGGCCCAGTGTCACCAGAGGAGTCTGCAGAGAGACAGAACAAGGCTTTGCCAGTGCAATCTCATGTCTCCTGCCCACAAGATTAGGTAGTTCTTTCACCCTCTATGACTGCTCTGGGGGTTTGGGGATTTTTTGTTCTTCTTTTTTGAAAATTTAATATCTTAACCAACCACAGCTACCCCTCCTATATCCCAAACCTAGACTTTGCAGAATCTGAAGAAGAGCAGCCTTTGGAAAGCAGATTTAAGAGGACATGCAGAGCTGATTAAGTGACAACTGTTAAGTTAGAGAACTTTAAGAATCTCAGCTTGCATTTTATATGAGTGTAAAGGACAGCATTAGGAACATAATTTTTAAAGAAGAAAATACCCAGAAGTAGTGCCAATCTGCCTGCAGATTACCAATTAAAATTTTTTCACTCTGGCAGTGATAGTGCAGAGCTATCAAAGAACTTCTGAATTGAAGCTAGATAACCACCAACCCTAAATAAAATTATCTTTATTCTAAGATAGTAGAGCAGCATGCAGCACATGCAAATCCATGCCACTTTATATCTGTCTGCTTTCCAATTCCTACTGAACCATCCCCAAACTGCCAATATCCAGCTAATCCATAGTCCAGCTCCTTCTTCAGCCCTCTCCCAGCTTCAGATCATTGATTATCTCTGTAGAATTAAACAATACACATATCTCTTTAGAGCTTCGCTTATCTCTTTGGTATTAGGAAAAAAAATGGAAATTGTTTGGGGAATCATGCACCTACAAATGACACTGGGAGCTCAGAAGCTGTTACACTGCACCACTTTCCATGTTCTGGGTGAGAACAGACTGTTTAAAAGGTATAATATTAAAGTTTATTAGGTTTTTCTTCTTGGAAGAAATGGGGACAGATCATTTTATGGTTAATTTTATAGAATAGTTTGCCATGTTGCCCACAGAACTCCCAAATAATCAAGTTTACAAGGAGAAGCCTGCTACCCGATATAAATTAATTGTGCCATCAACTTGGTTCTTATCAAGTGTTCTAATGTGAGACCACTAAAGGATGGATTTTATATAAAGATATTGTAGATAGAGAAGACACCTTGAGTCAGTGCCTGACATGTTTCCATTAACTCATCTGTGGTAAATAACATAGCAAAAGATGAGAAAAAAGCAAAACCGTGTGCTGAACCAAAGGCAAATAAATAACTTGTGCCACTGGTGTTATTGGGGCAAGGAGTAAACTTAATTAAGGTTTGTCAGTAAAATAAAAGTGGGTATGTTGGCTTCTTATTTCTAATTCTACTCTCAGCCTCTGCTTCATTCACTGCACCTTCTTTCCCTTCCCATCCCCTGCCCTCTGCAATAAATGAGGAGTTTCCAACAGCTGCAGCCACCTGAGGAGCACAGGAATGGAGCCACACACACACTGGCCACTGCCAGCCCTGACCAGCAAACCCTCACGGTGGCATTTCTGGATTTTCTTTCCAGCTGTGATCATGAAAACCATTCAGGAAGGCTTTGTGAGATTAATTGCCAGAAGCCAAAAATCCTGAACAGGCTCTAGCCTTTCTAATTTCATGGTGTGTAAAACAGAAGTAACAGAGACAATTATCTCATAGGGAGAGACTCAAGACCTACAAAAGGTTTATTAATTCTGAAATATTTATAGAGACAGACACAGTGAATGTTATGTCACTGAGATCAGGAGAAGAGCAGCTTTTAGTGCTCATCTGCAAACTGAATCTCTACACTGAGTTATATATTCTGCTTTTCTTCCTGTTTACCATTTCTCATAATTTTATTTCACCTGCCTTTATCCTACATAACAGGTGGGTATAATGTCAAAAACTGAATAGAAACATAAATGGAGTAAACTTGACAATTTGTACTGCATTTGACATGTTGGGATATTATATAAAGGTATTTTTATAGGAAAAAAAGAACTTCATCTTGGCTTTTATCTTTTCACCTCAGAATTGGGTGATGTTATGGTATAAAAAAATCACGCTTTTTACCTATATTCGTGTTTAAAGTAAAAGTATATTTGCTAAAAGCAATCAAATTAAAAGCATACACAAGTGAAGTAAAAAGAAGATCAAGTCAAAACCAAATCTAATCTTCTTAAAGTAGGACTTAGCTTGTTGTTAGTGGATACAACTACAGAATATTTTTTCACTAGTGAAACTAAAAAGGAGTATTCAAAACCATAAGATCAATTACCTTAATGAAATATAATAATTAAAGGAAATACATAGGTGCAAAGAAATGTTCTCTTTTAAATTAAAAACAAACAAAACAACAAAACAACAACAAAAAAAAAAGTCACAAAGCTGTTATTCAAAACAGAATGGAACATATTTGGTTCCCCTTTTTCCCTGTTTTAAGTTAAAAATATTCCTCAAATTTGATAAAAGCTCTGCAATCCTGGCTGTTGTGCACATAGGTCATGCCTGATCAGAATTTCCAATACTGTAAAACAAGTAAATAAATGAGCAAACTAAACATGAATCAAGATCAAATAGAGAGAATTTGAACTTTGAACTCCCATTCCTTCATTTCACTTTTCTGCAGCCCAGCACGGTCATTACAAGGATTAGGTATCCATGATTCATGTGGTTTAAAAGTCAGTAACCAACCAAACGTTTACCCTCCCTAAATAAATAAACACATGCCAGACATCAAACCCAATTTCATGGGGAATGATGACTTAGCTTTAGGAGTTTCCTTTCCCTGTGTATTTTTGCAAAATTCTGTATGCTCCATTATAATAAATGTTATAAAGATAACATTGGGTTCAACATTATTCAGCATTTAACAATTAATTTACATAATGTAAATATTAATGTAGCCTTGAGCACTGTGGGACTGAGGAATTCTGAACCCTGTGCATTTCATTACCTCTAATATTGCAGGAAGCTGCTTCCTGCAGGACACTTGGGAGCTCCTTGGAGGGGTTCATATTGTGTATTAAACTAACAAAATAGAAAATGAACTTTTTAAAACTCAGGATGTTCTAGTAGAACTACCTAAGAATCTCTTAATGGTCCCTTTTCTATAGATTTTTCTCCTCAGTGCTAAAGGATACTGGAATACTCTTCATTGGAGTCCTCCCAAATGTGTTTTGGTTTATAAATCCCGAGGGTTTACGATTCTCCTCACAGGGTACCATGACTGATAGCAAGAAACAATTATTTTTTTTTTCTTTTCCCCTCTACACTGAGCGTTGCTTTTTCAGATGCAAATAGGAAAGGTAATAACATATACTCTACACGCAAATCTACATCATCTACGTACTAAGGAATCAATATTTTCTCACTAATGAATATACCCCAACCCCAAGTGAGGCCAGAATTCTCTCTCTGTTTTCTATCAGACCTACACACCCCATGCACGTTTTGTCAGCCATCCCTGTTAACATCCCAAATGGTGAATTAATTTTTGTCATCTACAAGAGGTGATTTTCATGTTTTTAATCACTTTAAAAATTTGCACAGGTAACACAGAGTTATCTGTCCAACTCTGTAAAGAACCTTCAGAATGGGGAATACAGGCCATTTTACTTAGCTATAATAAACATTAAATCTGAGCCACACGGTAGAAATTTATGAATTAAGATGTGAATATGTATTTACACACTCCAGGTATGTGATGAGCACATCCAAACCTCATCACTCACCTTTTCAAGCCAATAGAAAATGTCTCCATAGCAACTTGCAGTCACCAAATGTGGCAACCATTCCCAACCGCCCCCCCAAAAAAAAAAAATAAAATTAATTGGCAAGCAAAGATTTATGCTCTTGACAATTAACTCGAAAAGTCAAAAGCAAGAGTAATAACTGCTGTATCCTGTGTCAGTGTTCTCCAAAATTGGTCTGAAAAATTCAAGTGATTTGTTTAAAAGTAAACGTGTGAAGATATAAGTTCTCAAAAAACTTCAGGAAAAAAATAAGAATCAGAGCAGCTTTCATGGGGCCCATCCCCAACAGGGATTTGCAACAAAAGACACTGAATATGTAATTACATGAGCAAGAATGTATTTCAAAAAGTGCCGTCTACCAACATTGGAATATACATTTCTCGTCAGCTTATGGGCACTAAAGTTCTTACTGTGTCACAGATCACAAGGTCACAACTCACATCAATGCTGAGACTATCAAAGCCACTTCAGATACCCAAGATGTTTGCCCAAAAATATTTCTTACACATTTAAAGGAAAAAAAAAAATATCCCAAATCAGTACCCTTTAAGAAAATAAATTAAACAAAAATCAAGTTCCAAAATGCATCTTCTGTAGTTTGCAATTTAACACATGAGAAAACATGCAGCATATGTGATGCAGAAGAGGTCAAGAGTGCTGGAAGGCAAAATTATTTCAATTCCTGCCTTATCCACACTAAGCTCATGCCCTTGCAGCTCCAAAGCTCTCTGAGACTGCTCCTCAACACGAGCCATGGCAGAAGAAGGGCAGGGTCAGGGAGGTGAGGAAACAAGCTGCTCTGGATTTGCTTCAGCCACGGGAAAAGAAAAGATCCTGCACAGAGATCAGAGAGAGGCCACGGGACAGAGCGTGGGTGGAATGGTACAGACACAGCCACCTCCAGAGGCCCCACCAACAGCCCCTGCAAACATTTCAGTGTTTATCTCTCCACACCTCTGGTGAGCAGACAACAAAGTGGAGTAGTGATTTTTTTTTT
>VWZN01016700.1:1669762-1775393 GCA_013396955.1 Regulus satrapa | reverse complement strand
AAAAAAAAAAAAATAATGCATTTGCAATTTTTGACCAGGACTTTCATTTCTTGAAAATGTCTCTCCCTTTGCACTACAAAGCAAAGATGAAAGGTGTTAATTTTTTAGATACTGGATAAAAGCAAATGCTGTATAATGGTGGAAGTCGTACCAAGGCTGCAGGAGATCTGTAAATACATCTATGGCTGAAACCTAAGTGGATCCACAGAGTAAATCCTGTCACTTGCAGGAAGTTATTTAGAAATATACTGGCTGGTTCTGGTTTTCTTAGAAATTTGACCTAAATTAGAATTTTGGGAGAGTGAGGAAGCAAGCACCATTCTCACTGGTACATTCCCCTCAGCTTCCAGTTGTCCTGGACTCTGGATCATAAGGAAAGAAAGAAAGACAAAAGCTGACAATTAATTTGCACACCTTTAAAGCGACAGTGAGGAGAAAAGGGGATTCCTCAGCCCAAGAAGCTTTGTGTCCCTTTTCTCCATGCACTTTGCACTTGACAAACTGACACATCCCTCTAGGAAAGCTGTCACAGCAAGCAGGATTTAGGGACATCCCATGGCAACCACAGCAGCCACACATCTGCTGCCAAGGCTCCAGGAAGCAGCCACATCCCACTGGCTCCTGATCTCTGAAGTCCCCTCAGATCAGTGTGGGGAAAAAAGTGTGCTTTACTGCAGGCTTGAGACAGCAGAGCAAACCAAACGAGTATTTGTGAGAAAAACTACAAAAAGTTTTACTGGAGCACAAGTCCTCAGCGCTTAGCATCAGGCCATTAAAATTCTTGGCAGCAGCTCACAGCCCTGGCTTGCCAATGGCCCACTTTTCATGCAGCCTATTTTTGTTTAGGAAAAAAAATCCTTCAGAACATCCTGAATATTAAACCTTTCTTCAAGCTATAATGATCAGGGAGATTAGCTCTGATCAGCAGTTTTAGGCCATATGTAAATTCAGTGTCCCTAGGCGGAGTAGCAAACCATGAAATACCCTTCTTTTCTCCCTTTGCCTGGCATGAATAAGGAGGCTGCTCCACAGATCCTCATTAGTATTGGTCCACACCATTTATTTAGCATTCAACAGGTTGTAATTCCTGGACCTATGAGGGACTAGCCTGCAGCTAAATTATACCAGATTGGCAAGAGAAAATCCACAATAACAAAGAAACCTTTGCTTCTTTTGGTTTCTCTTAATTAACACTTTCTTCTAATGTTTTCATTCCTTGGCTGCTGCAGCCCAAGCAAATTTAGATGCATTTAAGCAGCATCACCATTACCCATCCTCATACCTTATGAAAAGGCTAAAATCCATAAGCTAAGGAAGATTTTTATTTTTTTTTTCTCCTCTACTCCAGCACACAGTGTTTAAACCCCTAATGGCACACCAAAGAAACAGAAGGATGTATCAGCATTGAGCAAATATCACAACACTTTTTATGGAACAATATATTAGTATAGAGCCATGGTGGGGCATGTACAAACTCCCTGCTCCAGCCCAGGCAGGAGAGCGTCTCTCCCTGGATGAGGTCTGAGAAAACAATCTCTGCCTTTATCAGGAAACTTGATTTTGTTTCATTTAGGAGAGAGACGTCTCCATTCAGCAGCAAAACACTCTGAACAAAGGCTCTTTGAGAAATGGTTTCCAAATTGTGGTGCCTGGCAGGAGGTGGCACAATCAGCAGCTGGGGATGTGTCTGTGTCGGGGCTGCTCCGAGCACTGCACGGACTCCTCTGCTCACTCTGCTTTGAAGAGAATGTTAATAATGCTGTAACTGCTGCTTTAATCTATAGAGGGATCCAGGAAAACATTAGGAATTTTGATGTCCTTTTGCCTACACTTTCCAGTTGCAGTAGCTACTTGTAAAGGAACCGACAGACAAATTGTAATTTGCAAAGCAAGGAAGAGGGGGAAAAAAGAAGGCTTGCCTGCCTGCTTGCTTCCAAAAGGATTCTTCAGCTTGAAGAAAAAAAAAATTAAAAAAAAAAAAAATTAAAAAGAAAAATGAGTTTAAACTTTATTCAATAGCAATGAAGCCTGAAGCTGATAATTTCAGCTTTTGGGGATACAGCTGTAGCAATGAGAAAATAAGAGCCCAAAGGATGGATAAACTATATTATCTTAACTAGCAAAGGCAAGCCTTCAAAAAATGAAATTGGAAAAGAAAAGCTATACTATTAACTTCTTTTTTCCCTGGCTAAGAAAATACAATCAAATTTTCAATTCTTTAGTTCTCTCCTAGTAAGCCTGCAGCACACACCAAGCCTACTGAAAGTGTAACCTCCCCAAATGAAACTGCCAAATAAGCAAGATTACAACAAGCCCAAGAGGCACGTCTATCTTTTGGTCTTATAATTATTTTGAGTACTGTGGGTTTTGGTCTTTTTTCTAACAGAAGCTATGCTAGAGTTCAGCTTAAAATCAAGAAAGCAAAACTGTTTAAATTTAAAAAAACCAAGAAGTTTGCAAAACAATGCTCGCCACTGTGCCCAAACAGTAATGTCTGCAATTTCATGATCCATTACCCTGTCTGTTAAAACATGCTGATGTTTCTCCTCTGCTGGTGTTTTCCAGGGCCCTTCTGTGCCACAGCTGGGAACCCAGCTCCTGTGTCAAATTTTGGCCCATCAGATTTGGGGACCACTCATCCCTTCTGCACAGAATGTTGACATAACAAGTTTGGCACTGCCCACGGTATGTTGATTCAATTTATTGCTAACTTTGCTTGCTAAACCTGCATCTGTTTTGATAGCCTTGTACAGCAACTGTGGTAGATAGCACAAAATCCATTTGCTCACTGCCACACCAGAGATATTTCTGAATTTCAGGTCCCTCCATTAAGAGAATTACATTATTTTAGTGTTATTTCTATACTTTTCTGTTTGTACGGCTATCCATTCAGTGTCTGGCCACTATCTACCAGAAATTGTCAGAGTGGTTTTAGGGTATGAGCTTTCTCTCCAACATTATTTACCTGAGTAACCCTTCAACTTGTTAGGATTTTTGCAGAATTTGTCAGACCAAAACCTTAAACCACTTTTACTTAGCTGCTGCTGGCACTGGAATTACTGTGTCTCAGTGGAATGCAGGTCCCAGATCCCAAACACCCACATATGATTTTTTTCCACCTTAAAACAATGAACTGGTTATTTATTTATTATTTTATATTGTTATTATAATAATGAACTGTTAGTGGACAAAGCCAAAGCCAGTTCAGTTGAAACTGAAAAGAGAAGAGATGCTCACTCATTTTACATTCATCCTGGCTTCATCCTTATAAAAAGGAGGGATAGGGATTTTTATAGGGCAACAAGTGGCAGGACAGGGGATTGTTAGAGACTGAAGAAGGGAAGGTTTAGATGAGATATTGGGAAGGAATTGTTCCCTGTGAGGGTGGGCAGGCCCTGCCACAGGTGCCCAGAGCTGCTGTGGCTGCCCCTGGAACGCTGGCTGTGCCCAAGGCCAGGCTGGGCACTGGGGCTTGAAGCACCCTGGGACAGTGGGAGGTGTCCCTACTCATGGCAGGGATGAAACGGGATGAGCTTTGGGGTCCCTTCCACTGAAACCATGCCATGATTCTGTCATTCCAGGGTCCACTCAACCCCAGCCCAACCCTGCAAAGGTTAAAATTCCTCTGACCATGGCATTTGCACAGTGGGAGGAAGAACCTATTCTTGCACACAAGACTATAGAGGAAACTATCGTTTTTAATAGTTTGATTTGCTATTATGTGCTACTGCATAAGTTTTATTTTAATATCATGCAGCTGCTGTGATTGCATTTTTATAATTGGTGCTCTGCCCCAGAGGAGAACTTTTTGAAGAGTAAAAAATGCTACCTAGGTGCTGACTCAGAGAATTTACAGAGTGCTTTGGGTAGCAGTACTTAAGCATGAAGCTTTCCAGCAAAGGTGCTGCAGGTGCTGAAGAATTCAGACTGCCAGATCAATGACGTTAATTAATGGTTCATGCAACAAAATATAAAAGAAAATTAAGGTAGTGAATTAAATCCTGAAAGTAAAGCCCCATAGAGAGTCGAGCTGAGATGCTGACAAGATGCTGAAATTTTGCATATTCCAGTAAATCCAGGCCTACACTATGGCCACATTCTGAATCAAAGAGCTGGTGACGTAGCAGGGATGGTTTTTGCTGTGCTAAACAGGGCGGCCAATTTCACCTCCAAAAGCTCAGATTAGCAGCACGTGGGCTTTTGGCAGTGGTGAGCCTGTATGAGTTTCACTGCCATTCCACTGATTTCCAAAATGCTAATCCCAGTTGACACAAGGAATTGTCATTTAAGAGCAAACCACAAAGAGATCTTTCATGGACAGTCTCTTTAATTTCAGTGTTTCAGATGCCTTCCAAACATCTCAGATGCACCACAGGAGCACAGGGTTGATGGCAAGAAATGACAGATAAAAAAACTTTTAAATAACACCTCTTTAAAAATTTAAAGCCGCTTTAAAGAAAGATACTGGATTTATAACCACTAATGGTAAAAGAGAATGACTGTTCAAGAGTTCCCTTTTTAATCAAACATCATGAAATTCAGATTATAAAAACATACTGAGACTGGCAATATTTTCAAAGCCCAAAGGTTGTCACTATAGATGAGAGACTTCTGCTTGGAGCAACAAATAACACATCTTCATTTGAGAGAAGTGAAAAGGGTTTNACATCTTTCTTACCTCCCCCTGTGAGATCAACTAAACTCTCCCTTTTAGAGCCTAAAGGAGCAAGGCCAAGAAATACAGTTTCCATGTGTGCTTAATAAAATTGCACCCTCGAGTAGACTGGAAGAAAATTCATAATGCATTAATTGAATGAATAATCATATGACCCCATGGACAAGACCTGCAGTGTATTGCAAATTATTTCATTAATTAAAGAGGCTTTGTCTTGAGGTGTGTCTCTCAATTTCAAAACCATGTTAAAAATAAATTTCCCTGCCAAGTTTCCTGACAATGTTTCTGATGATTAAAATGAAATGGCATTAAAAGGAGATTGTACTCTTTACCTTTATAATGGAAATCATATTTTGGCTTTCTCACAGAGATTCCACAGAGGAAATGGAAACATTTTCATCCAGCAATGATGGATCTCCCACTGGAGACGAAAATCTCCTTTCTTGGAGGTGTTATATGTGCTGCCATAGTGTTTGCATAGCAAATATTGCTATTTTATGCAAAATCACATTTTAAATAATACTCCTGTCCCTTAAAACAATTACTAAATACTTCTACTACTCTTAAAATCATGTTTTACCCACACTAATTTTTAGAATAGGACACTTAAAACACAGATTTGAAACAGGGACAGAGCTGTGCAAGAAAACATCCACTATTGTCACCCACATAATTCTTAGCACATAGTAATTTCCATGTTAAAACTACAAGTGGTTTTTAAGTATAATAAGTAAGGATTGAGAGGAAAATCAGTTAAAATTCTTTATCCAAGTTATTTTCTCCTTTTACTTTGGAATAAAAATTATTTTGCCTTCATAACCTTGACTTCTACAATAGAAACATGGACTTGAAGTAATGTATTTTATATCAAAAGAATATTTAATATATTTACTGCTCTGTGCTTAAATCATAGCAATGATGAGCACATTTGTGTTCCCTAAAATCACTATCTTGAATCTGTAAATATTTTCTTCAAGATGTATTTAAAAGACATTCCTGCTGGATTTTCCAACATATACCAGCAGAAGATGGATTGAAAGCAAGAACTGTGAGATCTCACCTTCAACCTGTCTATCACATTGCCTAAGTGTGAATCTAGCTCAGCACCAGCTGACATCACCTTTCTCCCTTTCCATCCACAAGAAAGCCAATAATAAACTTTTCAACGGTTCCAGAAAGTTCTTCAGGTACAAAAGTGTCATTTTATAAAAGCTTCTCCCGCTTACTTTCGAGCATGTTAGTGGAGCTCACCAGGAGGGCTTGATTTCTAAAAATAAATGTAATTTCCCACCTATTTTTGGTGGACAGCCATGGAAAACTGCTATAGAGAAATAGTGCAACTGTGCGTGGAAATGAATAGTGGTGTGCAAAGGTCCCATTTTCTGTGTTTAACAGATGTGATCTGAATGAAGAAGTCAAAGAGTGCCTTTTTCAAGGAGTTGTGCTCAGTATCTGAAAGCCAAGTGAACTATTTTGAATATTTCTATAAAATACCACAAACGTCTCATACTGCAAAAATAGATTACTGTGGGGTCATTCTCACTAAGGCTTCCTTTCCTAGTGCCATTGCTTTCACTCTTCCAAGGGCAGTGTGCAACTCTTTTTTGACTTCATAGGATTACAGAATGCAATTTAAACCCCAAGCACTATATTTAATGGTAGGGAAGGAAGAACTGTGAGGGCACAAAACAAAGGGAGAAATGAGGGGGGGGAAAAGAAAAAAAAAATAACCTACAGTTTAAAAATAACTTTTTTTTTTTCCTTTTTTTTTTTTTTTTCCCTCAAGGCACTAGCTGATACTGCCTTTCAAATAAAGTTGGAAAAACTAATCAGGTTAACCTGCAAGGGAATAAATAATCCTACCATTGTCCACAACAAAAGTAGGATGGATCTGTCTATTGGCAATGCACACTGAGGGAAATCATGCCTGCACTGACAATTTATTGGCTTTTTTGGCACTTGGAGCAGTGGCCACAGCAGGGCCCAGCTGTCAGAGGGGACGAGGTCCCTGCCACCACCCTGGTGTCACCACCCCTGGTGTCACCACCCTGGGATTTACGCCCAGCTGGCTGTGAGGACGAGGGTGGGATGGGGCTTCAACTGCAGCATCCGTGCCACCAGCCTCAAAGCATGTCCTCAATTTATGGCCCATGACTGCAGCTTCTGGGGATTTATCACCCTTTTCATGCACTTTTAAAGGAGCTGGATGAAATATGGTGGTGTGGATGCTGCCAGGCCCCTGACTCCTGTAGAGCCTGCCCAGAGGGAATGGCAAGGTAATATCCACAAAGGGTGATTTAGAAGTGTATAAACACAAACTGAGGGTTTATACCACTAATAAAGCCTGCCCAGAGGGCTGCATCACACTCCCTCCCTGCAGGCTGCCACACAGCCGTGAGTTTTCTTCAGATAATGCTTTCCTGGGACTGCAGGATCTTTCAATTTATCGATTACATGGATGAGTTTATCTCATGTGTCCAAAGTGTTTGGAGCTGTAAAGCTCATCCCTCTCTCTTCTGAAAGAACAGAAGGAAATGCAGAAAGCAGGTGCAAAAGCCCAGGTGCAAAAGCCACTGGTAAGTAAATTAGTGCATAAATTTCCTTTTGCAAACAATTACAAACTGAATTGCACAAATTGTGTTCCGGTACCCAGTGAGGACTCCTGAATTTTTTAAAAAATTCATTTGTTCTTTAATTAAGAAACATGCTCATTTTTATTTCATGAACCTGAGCTATAATGCAAAACAAGAGCCAAAAGCTCCATCATTGCTCTGTGCAGGGAAGTGAGAGCACCTCACACACGAATTGTCCAAGGCGCAGAGACCATAATGCTTTTACAGACTCTGACATCAGGCATTAATGCTGATCTGGCCACAAGGCTGGATTTTGGTATGTTTTGTGCGTAACTGTGGGAAAGCAAAACAAAGCTCCTTTTAGCAGGAGCGGCTTAAAAAAAAAAAAAAATCACTTGCCAAAAAGGCGAAGGGAATTTTCTGTCTGGGACTGAAGAATGTGACTCATTTCCAGTTCTCCCAAGCAGGCCAGTAATCCTACCTGTGCACCTGAGCTGGTCTGGAGCCTTTCCTGGCTTAACCTCTTTCTGCTGGAAATCAGGACTAATTGAGCCCTGGAGTGGGCTGCAGCCTCCCCCTCCCAGACATTCCCATCACAGACCCAGGCTAGAGAACTGCTAATTACTACACCTGAGATTATTTTAGTTCCCTCCAAATGCACTGGTTTAACCCCACTGGCATACCTGGGAACCTGTTAATTACTTGGCAGTGCTCTAATGGGTTATTCCTATTCCAGAACTTTAATGGTTATTCCATTAGGAATACCTAATCTTGGTATTCCTACCAACAGGTAGATTAGAGTGTAATGTACAGCTCTGTCTGCCATAGTGCATCAAATCATTAGTAAATAAATGTATTTTCTTTGCATCATGTACACACATAGTAACTAAAATTTACAAGAATCCCTAATAAAAGATCAGATATTTGTGTCTATTTACTCTCATCTCTCTGCAATATATGCACATCATACATATTTAAAAATATATGTATCTATAAGTACACGCAATAACCATATTCATATACAGCTGTGATTTATTCCACACAGATCCGTGAAAAATTTCCTACTGGGATGTACAAAGCAGCTGTGCATAATTAGCCTGGCTGCTGCTTGGCTTCTGCTTGGAAATTTAAATATTGACATTTACAGATGTTTCTACCTAGTTCGCATCCGTTACATTTACAGGCCAGATTACAAAGGATTTTTTGTGGCAGCGAGTGGATTTTTGCTGAAATGCAGATGATTAATCCCAAGAAAGGAGGGCTGAAAGTTTGCCATCAGCAAGTTTTCAAGTTTGCCCAGAACTGAACACATCTGGAAGAAAATGAACTTAGGAACTGCTCTGCTGAGTTATACCCAAAGCTGAGCATTCCATTCCAATAGGAAGGACTGGGGGAAAGCTGTGAAACACGTTGGTTTTAACAAATAAAGGAGTTTTGTGTATCCTTTGCTTCCTTTCATTCAGAGGCTTCATCACCCACAGTTTCATTCCAATTTCTTATTTTGTTATCCCCAAGAGCTCATAGCAGTAAGTTTCATAATTAAATATGTAACATTTGACATTTCAAATCTCCTCTAAATCTAAGTATTGCTGTGAGTGGCGGTGCTATGAATCAAAAACCTTCAAGGTTCAAATATTCAATTTTGAGATAGTTTTGAGGTGAATTTTCTGAGATATTTCTACTTTTCAGATCAGATCTATAGATACTTCTAAGTTTATACTGCAAAAACCCAACTCAATAAAATACCAACACGGTAAAGTAAAATAAAATAAAATAAAATAAATGAATTATCAGCATTGTAACTTCTGTGACAAAAAAAGTCACTCAAGTGTCACCCTAATCCTGGTGCAAGCAGAATCAGAAGACTGGAAAACTCCAGATTGTACTTTTAAATAAATAAAAATATATTATATCTTTATTATCCTTCTCTAATGGCTCTTTCTGACTGCAAAAAAACTTTTAATCTTTCAGGAAAATGACAACTTGTAAACACACCCTTTGATTTCCCTCTGTGCCGTGGGATTTATAGGTCAAAAGAAAGAAGAATTTTTAAGATTTCACCCAATTCAATGCAACTTGGTTCATTTTACAGCTTTGGAAACTTTCTTCTGCCACAGGCTGGCAAGAATTGCAAGGCACAAATAAAGAGAGTCTGGAAAATAGTACCAGAATATTTGAAATGTATGAAAGCTGGCAGCAGGTGTGTAAAAGTCAATGATGCCAAATTTCTTTTTGCCACTTTCCTAGGCCAGCTGGCCTTTTGTTTCCCTTTCCTGGACTCTTTTGACTCCATCTATTATATATAATCCCATTTTTATTAATTTATGTATTAAACTTATTGTTAGGTTAAGTGTAAAAACCCCCAAACCAACCATCCTGGCAGGTTATTCTAGATTAAAACCTTTTCAGCACCAGCTTTCATTCACCTGAAGCACTGCACTATTTTCCAGTGCAGAGCTACCAATGATACTCAGCCCCTTCCTCATGCTTTATCCATCTCTCCAAATTACTATTTTATGATCCTGCAGAACCCTCTAGGCTATTCTTCTTAATTCCTTCTGCTTCCTCTCTAAATGTCTGCGAGTGTCCCTTTATTTCCAGCAATTATTTATAGACATCTGTCAGTCCAGGCTCCTTGGCTGGAATCAATGGATCCAGGCTATTGTGCAGCACAGAAAACAAGTTACTTTCTTTAAATGCAATTCTCTAGCAATTTTGTTAAACCACTGCAGTTAAGATTTTACCCCACTGGGTTTGCAGCATATTGTTGTAAGTCACATAATGTCAAACGTGTTTAAAATAATTTCTGTTAAGTGCCTCCAGCGACAGAAATGAGGTGGCTGCCAAGCTCATTTAACCCTCCTCCACTTCCCAACCTCTAAAAGTGAGATATCCAAATGTTCCTGCCTGCCTATGGAATCCACGGGATTGGAGTCGCCCTCATTAATGTGCTGAGGTGAGGCTGCTGCAAGACACAGATCCTCAACCCCTGAGCTGGCAGCTGGAAAAATCAGAGATCTACAGGAAATAAACTGGGTCATAACTCAGAAAACAAAAACATGAGAAATCAGCAGTACAGCGAGTACAAAACCCATTACAGTCAGTCCAAAAATTGCCATCAGTGTCACTGAATCAGGCTCAGCCATTATTTTCCTGGTACATATGTGCTGACTGCAACCTCGTACAGAAATGGGAGCTGGTATAAATAAAAAACAACAAATCAGACCGGTTCTTCAGTCTTCAAATAGTTTCTACTGGTCTTCCAATTTATTTATTTATGATAAATAGCCTCCAAGTTTGCAGTTCCTCTACAAAAAGACCTAATAGAAGTCTCAGCACATCTGTGGTCACTTTAAGCACACATTGGAGTGTACTTTGTTAGGATTTGACTCTGGGCTATTTTCAGAACCATGACAATTTTCCCTGAAAAGAGCTAATTTACTGTAACTAACTATATTATTAAATTTCCCTAGGAATGATATATCAAGAAATAAATCTGTAGCAATATCACCTAGCAGTCACATATTTTTAGCATTAATTATAAGATCTGGCAAGCCCTAGCTTGAAATTCAGATGAATACTCATTGTAATGCAGTTTATATTCTCAATAATTATAGGCAGGTATTTGCCTCTCCAGAAATGTGATGGCACATAAATTGTAGGTGTCCAAATAACCAGTGGTGTTTACTGTGAGTTTAAGAATCACATACAAAAATGTGAATGGCCTTAGCGACATAAAAAAATCTATTTAAACACCATCCAAACCATCCTCACTGGGACTGTGCTCAAAAGGCTTTTTAATTATTCATAGACAGATTAAATAAATTCAAAAATCACACAGTCTGCATATTTCTTCAGTTTTTGGTGGATTTATATCTCAGATAGAAGAGGAAATAATATTCTTAAAGGGGGCTTGGCATGACTTTTCACTGCAATTTCTGTGTTGTTCCCTAATTAAGGAATTAACTTTCAAATCATTAAGGGAAAAAAAATCATTTTGTAAAACAATAAAAAGCTGTAAAATATGTCTTACAGCAACACCAGGGAAGTCTAATATGAATATGCACTTGATTTTTTAAATTAAGGTTTACATATTTAAGTTTTTGATACTAACTCTCTCTGAGATTTATTTATCAGTAATTCTCTGATATTCCTGATAAATAGACAATACCTAAGTTCAATTGTAAAGTCAATAAATGGGTGGAAAGACTCTAGAGAATTCCCTTGGTTTTGTGACTGATAAAATTGTGTCCTAACAGCAAACATGCAGGAGCCCTGTAATGGATAATTTAAAGGAAGATAATAAAGAATGATTTTAAAAAGCCCCAAAACTCTTTAGATGAGTTTCACATTATATTTGCATCTTTCTCTGCATAATTGTGCATCTCTCATGGAATTTATCCATGGTCATTTGCATTTTGGTCTGGGGAACATCAAGACAAATCCCAAAATACCCACCTGAGCATTTGTTTAATTTTTAGCAGAATTTCAGTGAGTGAGTTTGATTCAGAGCTTGAGCAAAGATGAAGGTGGCTGTGATAAGAAATAAAGTTATGCCTCCAATGCAAAGCCTTCCTTTTGCAGCTTCAGAAACGAAATACAGCACAATTGCAAGCCAAAGGGAAAGGCTCAGGAATCTCACATGCAAACACATCAGGATTTCTATCAAGCTGTGCAATGTAACCCTTGATTTGGAACAGCACGACAGCTGGTGGGTCCCTTTCAGCTCAGAATATTCTCTGATAACCTCTGCGATAAAAACAGCAGAGCCTGATGAATAATTTGAAGACATGTGCCATAAGTTGTGAAGAACTATGGAAAACAGATGTAAACACCAGGAAATCTTGTCTGAGTGGGTGCCATCTGCATAGAGAGCTGTGACTGATTCCAGCCAACCCTGATTCCGTGGGCTCAATTGCGCACAAAATAATTCTGCAAGCATTGGTGCTCTTGACACCAGGCAAATGAAGTTATGAAGTTTAATGTGATGAATACCTGGAGGGAAAGGAGGGAGGGTAAGGGAAGGAAAGTTGAGAAAAATTATTCAAACTTTGGCCGACGGGAAGACAATCAAAATGCTAAATGATACCTGATTCAATACAAAGCAGCAATAGGAGAAAATGGATGAAACTATTACAAAAGAATTCACTGGAAGTTGGGCTGAGAAACATCACTACTGAATCAGAACTGCAAACTTTAATGTAAGGAGTGGGAAAAAAAAACCAAAAGCAAATAGAGTTTATGGATTATAAAAACAGAAAATTTCCAGGTAAAAAATGCACTAGACACCTGCAACAGAAAAGAGTGCTCCACTGGCAGTCATACACTCAAATATGAAGCATTTCTTGTTTGGCTGAAAAGATCATCAATATCTTCATTACATGTTTGTCACAAGTGAGGTAAATAAACATTTACCTCAAGTTTTTAAACTGTTGAAGGAGCAGCTTGTACTGCATTTCATACCCATAGATTTTCTTAGATCTGAAGAACTTTATGTGAAAAATCAAAATTCACCAGAAAGCAAGCATAATAAAAGGGAATAGTTTAACTTACATTGTTGTACCCACATTAAAACTTAGAACAATATCTTACTCATATAGAATTTCCTCATCAGACAAAATCAACAGGAAATTTAACCAGAGTATTTTCCTTACTGACTTTAATTATCAATGTGTTTTTGTTTTGTTGCAACTGTTGTATCTGCATTTACAACATCTGTTGATCAGCATTGTTCAGTGTTTCAATTTGCCCTACAACATTAGTTTATTCATAATGTGCTTTCCATTTATTTGTGCTATTTACCAGACTCATGCTACATAAACAAATAAAAACAACCCTTCCAGTAACTAAACTTAGGGAAAAAAATGTGAAATTCCTACTCTGCACAGAAATTGCTCGTGGTGTTTGGTTTGAATTTTAATCATATCCTTGGGGTTGTCTTTGTTGATTCCAGAGATGAATAAATAACATGAACCTAAATCAAAGCTCCTATTTCCAAATAATTTCTGTATTTTTTTTTCTTCTTTTCTTTCACTGCAGAGACTTGTTTTACAAAAATCATTACCTGTTGTCCTAAAGTTGTGCTGCACCCACTTCTTTTTGCAGAGGAAGAATCTGGTGAAGCACAAAACCAGCAAGAAAACTTGCCCAACGTGTCAATAATGAATTTATCAAAAAGATAATTTGTCCAGGCCCTGTTCGCTGAGCTATGACTGGCATGGACTCACCTGTGGCAGATCCCTCCATGACGTGACCAACGTAGGGACCCTCTTTGAACATGGGCCTGTTGTCGTTCTGGTCGATGACCGAGATGTCCAGGCGGACGGGGCCATCCACGGTCTTCCCGTTCAGATCCACCACCTCGACTTCCAGCTGTGTGAACAGAAAAGGGAATAACATCATGAGTTCACTGACACAGGGACAAGAGAGCAAGAAACAAAGAGTTCCGTTGGTGACCCTGCAAAGACACCACTTGCAGCCCATTCTTTCGGACCAGGCTCAGGGCAGATTTCTCCTCTAGGCAAAAGAGAGAGATAGGTGCACTCAGTTCAAATTGAGATACCCCCAGCAGCTTGAAAATGCCATATTGTCCAAAGAATCAATAGACCAGAGCTTAAAAAAACGCCAAAAAACAAGACCTCTTGCAAATTTGATCCTAATTCTGTGAAGATTTGGTTACAATTTGTCTCTTTACTTTTATCAAGCACATCTCCAGAGGACACGTATAGAATTATCATGGTAGAATCGACATTAATGCTCACTGCAAAGCCTTTTAAAAAACAAATAGAAAACAAAACCAGGAAAACCAACCAAACAACAACCAAAAAAAAAAAAAAAACCAAAAAAAAACCCCCAACCAACCAAAAAAAAGGCAGGAATGCTGTAGACATTTAGACATTTTCTTAATGGCGATGGCATGAACTGTTTGTTATGCCATTTGCAGAGTTCTCCAGGTTTTCTAATCAGGTGTGGAAGAATGAAAGAACATCTGCAGTCTCAATCAAGCAGATATATTCACAAGCTGAAGATTTGTTTAGACTTCTTTGCTTCCAAAAACTGGAGAGAGAGATCCTATGGTACATCTCAACCCTCCAAAACCTGTGCAGTGCAAAGTTCCAGTGAGTCACCAGGACAAACCATACCAAAACTTCTTAAAGAAGAGAAATCAATTTAGACTGCAACTGTGTGCCATACCTGCAGTTTTCTCCCCTCCCAAAAAATCAATAAAATACAGCAATAAACAGGTCTGAGACACCACTATCATTCTCACCTGCCCTCCACATCCCCAGACTCAACTCTTTAATGGAGTTAAGCCAGCCAGAAAATGAACCTGAGCTCAGACGTTAATATCACTCTCTCCCAGTCTTTTCCTGAGAAAGTGGTGCCAGCAGGGGCTGGAAATCTCTGAGCATTTTGTTTATACTGTTAATTTATTCTTCATTGCCCTGTCTTATGCCTGTAAGTTATTTATAACTTAGTGATAAATCCTACTGGGAAAGAAATAGGTCAGAATCCTAATTCCTTATTAAAATGGACAGCTTATTATCACCTTTCTCTCTTTTTTTTGGTTATGCTTATAAATACCTTTCACTTTTTTAAGTCAATGTGTTGGGTGTGAGTAGGAGTATTTGTTATGGGTAGGGCACCCACTTACAGGCACTGTTTGTAAATAGTGTCACAGTCCATTTCAACATCCACTCACTGCTTATCCTCACTTGTCTAGGAATTGTTCTTGCAAGCCTTTCCCAAGCCTTGCTCTTTATTATATGGCTTAACAGCTTAAAGGCAGACAAATACTCTGATTGGAATGACTGCTGTAGCTTTGACACGGCTGAAGATTTCTGGGAGCACCTCCTCTTTCACTTTTGGGCTTGTTCAACTCTGAGCTCCAAAGTCAATGCAGGAATCTTTTCCATGGGACGTGATGGGGACTAGAAAGGGAAAAGTGACTCCATTCCTGAACTACATTAAAGTCAGACACAGTTTTAGCTACAGCTGGAAACTGCTGACAAAAGGAATCATAAAATAATTTGGCTGGGAATTTGACTTTTAAAGTTCATCCATTTTCACCCCCTGCCATGGGTGGGATATCTTCCACTGGAAAAAAAGCTCCAAGTCCCATCCAACCTGGCCTTTAAGGTTTTCCAGAGATGGGACATCCACCACATGTCTGGGCAACCCATGACAGTGTTTTACCACCCTTACTGTAATTTCCCTCTCCCTATATCTAGTTTAAATCTCTCCTCTTTTTTTTTCAAAAGCATTACTCTTTGTCTGATCAAACAGGCCTTGCTAAATGTTTATTTATGGGCTGAAACTCCCAACTCTCTGAGTTTGTCCTTACAGGAGAACTGTTCCAGCCTTCTGCTCATTTTTGTGGCCTCCTCTGGACCCACATATCCCTGTCATTCCTGTGCTGAAGGGTCCAGAGCTGGACACTTTGTCATAGTAAAACTGACTCATCAAAACTATATTAATTGCTTTGGGAAGTGAAAGAATAGCAATATTTCTCTGTGAAATTCCAGCAAATTAATTTTCAAATTCAAGATAATTTGCTCTTAATCTGCCTTTCAGTATCAAGTGACTGTGCTGTTCATTGGAAAGAACAAAGACTTTGCTAAATTTAAAAAACTACTTCAGCAGCTTTATCAAAATTGTAAGTCATTTAAAACAAAGGCTGATCTAACACTAGTTTTTGGGGTTTTTTTTCCTCAAACTCACAGAGATTAAGGAAAAGAATAGGAGATTCTTATTAATGACTGAAATAGATTTACTTTATCTGCATCTGAGCGCAACTGTCCAAAAAATTTGGCATGACAGGTCTCTAGGAAGAGTTACATGATATCTTCTTCATTTTAATAGGATGATAGATGACTTTATTAATCTTTGTACAATAATTTTCAAGCCTGTAGTAAGCACTGAGTTAATTCACCAGCTCCTTTTAAACCCATTCCACAATGTTTTCAAAATAAAAGCCTGGAGCACTGAAGTTATGGCCACCATTCTTCATATGACCAGTTTGTGAAAGAAAGTGTCTGATATCTTATCTGGTTTCTCCATGAAGAAAAAAGAAAAACCACCCAAATTAAAACAAAAGCAAAAAAAATGAATAAAATCTGCTCACAAAATAACAACAGAAGTGTATTGTTATTTCCAAAAACCCAACACATGCAAGTGAGAAAATATCCAAGTAAAAGACAATATTGGCACTTTGAACAGGCTGTAAATAAAACCAGGTGGAAAATTACATTGTCCTAACTAAAGAACTGCAAGATTTCAGTCTTTCAATGCAGAAAGCAAGAAAGTCTATCTGGTTTTAATGTAAAATTTGTCTGATGCATGAAAAATACTGAATTAATTATTTAGATAACAAGAAATTGTAATGGCACATTCTGAAAAGGTTTAAGTTCCTACCTGCTTGTAACAATGCAGCTCTAAGGATTTGTGCTAGGCATAAAGAAAGATTTCAACAAATTGAAAAAAAAAAAAAAAACAACAACAACAACAATAAAAAAACCCACACCAATCTAAAGAGTTCTGTAGCTCTTTATTTTGTGAAAAACGGATTCTTTCCCACTTAAAAGTTGTGGAATTATGTTTATGGGGGTGGAAACTACATGGTCCCTTTGAACCCAAACTATTCCTTGACTCGATGATAATGATGAAGTTATGTTCATCATAATCTAACCTGTGATTTTCAGGAACTCTTGGGGCTAAATCCCAATTTCATTCTTGACACAAGTGTAAATGCAAACCACACAGGATAATCACGGCTTTAGGAGAAAATTTACACCTCACAGCACAAAACTCCATGAGCAGATACAAAGCAGACTTTGGCTGGTGCCTGTGAAACAGCTCAGAAACACTGATCAAATTAGGCCCAGCAATGGAACAGGGAAAAGCAATATAAACCCCCAAATTTCAGGCAGGAATAGATTTTATCCTATCTGGCAAACTCCTGTTGAACCCTCTCCCTTCTCCAAATGGATTATTTCTAGACTTCCCATCCAATTTCCCTCAGAGTATGCAAAGCAAGGATCTTTCATCACCCCAAATATAATGATCTCATCAGAAGTTAAGCTTATTCAAAGTTGCTCATTTTAAGCTTTCTGCTTTATTTTAAACAGTCTTGAATCCTTTCTACTCTGCAGTCAGCAATAACATTTACATGAAAAGATAACCAGTCTCGTTCTTACCATTACTTCAAGTAATTTCAAAGGTTTCTCTTCACAGAAGGGTTGTTTTCATTCATTTATTGCTTTTGGTGAAACGATTCTGGAGAGCACCTTCCTTCTCTGCATATAAATGTCTACTTTCACTTAGCAGCCAGTCAGCCAATGGCCCACATAAAATTACACCATATATTTGGAGATTTTCATAAGTAAATCTAAAATAACTTTTAGTGCTTAATTATCTTCAAAGCCTAAGACAGGCTATTTAGTCATTACCTGCCATCTAATTTTAATTTCCAATTTATTGCCCACAGGAATGTTTCTCAGGGAATTTTTGTATTTGCTTCAATAGATGTTTTTTCTACTTGTTCCTCATCTCCAGCTTCACAGGAGCACTGCACCATCCAAAATACTGCAACAGCACCACCTGCCCCAGCTCAGTTACTCTAATCACTGCTGGATTTATTTATTGATCAGGTATCGAGATTACTTGTTAAGTTCATTTATCATCAGTTTATAAGCATGGATTGACAGTAAGGAAAGGCAAGGAAAATGGACTTATGGATCTTTCATTCAGGCAATTTCCTGGTAAGAAAAGGAAATTTGGCCACTTCTAGGTCATAGAATGTAGCAAACAAATTCTCTTTATAGTGAAAGGTTGCAGTAAAAATTTTATGCAATTACCTAACACAAATCAGAGAAGACAATAATTCAGACAAAGAGAAACTAATTAGAAGTAAATTTTCCTGATTGAAGAGTATGAATAAAACATGAGCTAATAGCTACGTTGCTCCAGAAGAGATGGAGGGAGGGAATGAAAAATGAAACTAATAACTTTCTTGGAGGTAAAGAAAATTTCCATTGACCACGACAGCATGACTGTACAGATGATGGCACAAACCAGAACCATTACCTGCAAACAGAGAATTTAACCTTGAAATCAGAGTTAGAGCCAAGGTGGAAAGGGATTAATTAGCCATACCAGGAGTATCTTCCACAGACTTTACCTTGCTGCTGCATCCACCTCAAAAACTATTTGTTACATAGTTCCAATTTTCTTAGCACATCTATCTCTTAACTGTGTGCATTAATTAAACTTTTTTTCCTTTTTTTTTTTTTTTTTTTTTTAAGCATCAGACTTCTATCTCTCCAAAGTGACAAGGTATGAATTCTTCAGTAAAAGTCACTTCATCTTCTTTGATCACTTCAGATGCAAAGGTTTGTAGACACATTAATAGAAATTTTAAGAAAATAAAGAAGAATTTAATATTATAAACAGTCAAGTATGTGCTTTTATCTCTGGCTTTTAAGGCAGTATGTGCTTAGTATTTTAATAATTAGCCACATCAGGAGACTGAAAGGTCAGGGTCTACATCACATTTTAATTTGTGAAGCATAACATAGAAAGTTCTGCCAAGTTTATATACTTTTGACTGAAAAGAACCTTTTACCTTTCCAAAGCCTAAACTGTATCTGAATCTGTCAACAAGGGGGTTTATCTGTATGTGACTGTCAAATTAACATCCCCATGTTATTTCAACTGTTTTCTTTACACAAAACCAGCCCAAGTCAAAAACTCTTAGAACCTTAATTAAATTTAACTAAATAACATATTTATGCATATTTTCCACTTTTTTTTTTTTCCCCAGTAAATCTCTCTATTGGTCACCTTTCCCTTGAAGGACGAAGCACAAGAGCATTTTCTTGGCCACTTTTGCAATCAATAGAGGCCAACCCTAAAAGCTCCTTGGACCTGCAGCTCCTGTTGCCTTGAGATAACATCAGGAGCTCTTTTTCTGCTGGAAAACCTGGTACTGTCAATCCAGGAAAGCCACGATATTGCTGGGAAATGCCATCAGTGGAATATGCTCAGTGCTGCAAAATGAAGCTACAATGCTATACATTTAATATTTTTTCCAGTTTTAATATATTAAACTGCTCCATAGCTCTGAACTAAGCAATTATGAATTCATTATCTAATTGAATGTATACTCTGTGCCACCATTAGTGTCACAGGAAATGCATTTTCTTCCCCAGCTCTGTCTCTGAATCACAATATTGTTTTTAAAAAGTGCTGTTTTCTTGTACAGCTTAAAGCCTGAAAATTTTTCTCTGTTCTAAGTATAAAATGGCCCTTTCTCATGAAAAAAAACCACAGAGGGAGAACATAAAAACACCAAAATTGTAGCAAATGATGGCATAAGCTGCAAAAAAACCACATTAATTACATACTTATAAAACTCTTTTACCAAAATGAACTCTGGCTTTTCTGCACACTAAACCCAACTCCAAAAATTATTTTGTTGGTTTTGTATCACTAAAATATAAAATAAAAAGTTTGGGATTTTGTAACAGCTTTTTGTATGTCAACTGAAAAAATAAAACCACAAAATGGATAACTAAACTCTTTTTTTTTAACCACCTATCCCTTAAGTCCTATTCTTCTTCCCTCGGGAAAAAGGGCTTCATCACTTCTCCCTCTCTCTGTTCCAGTTTCTACCAGCCCAACTGGGTTTAATGGTGAGCTGTGCAAAAAGTCCCAGGGAACAGAGGAACTGGGAGCAGAGAAGGAAAGCCTCTGCCACTATCCCAAAATAATCTCTTCCAAGGGCAGCAGGGATGGCAGGGCAGGAGCTGCTCCAGGGTCCTGCCACCCTCGCAGACTCTGGGTGCATTTGCAAACCTTCCAAACCCCACAAAATCCCCATTTTAGGGTGGACATAAAGGAGGCGTGAGGTGCTCAAAGTGTAACCGTCCCGATTAATTATGATGGAACCGATGGGACCAACAGCCACAGAGTGTTTCAAAAGAGAATCAGTCACAGAAATAAGATAGGCAAAGGGCAGGAGACAGAGATTAAATCACTTCACCAAAGCCACAGACAAGACAACATTTAAATCAAGCTTGAATCTGGGTTTTTGATCTCTGCACACAAGACTGATAGCGATATTCCATCTCTTGCTGAGCAAGTAATGTAAAAATAGATTTAGAAAGATTATTAAGCTACCTACATGTGCACAGTATGATTTTTCAAAGTGCCTTATGAGACTGGATAATATATCCTATTAAAATCAAAACACCTTTGAAAGATCTTTGAAAGCCCAGCTGTCCTCTCAGTGTACTTTCCCCCCAGTTACACACTACATCTGTAAAGACACAAAAACACAAGTGAAAATAATTTTAGGCATCCTCACAACAACAACCCTAAAAGAAGCTCTCATATGGCTGCAAAAATCGAATTAAAATAACTTCTGAAGCATACATCCTGTTAAGTATTATCTAGGAGCTGAAATGAGAATGCCCAGTCCAAAAACAACCACAGTGAGCAAACATCCCTTAAATATGTGGAGCAACACAGCTCTTCAAGGAGCCACGTGCACTTCACACAGACCAAAAGTATTAAGGATGATCATGTAAACTCTAATTAAAATCTTCCCATATCACAAGAGAACACATGTTGATCCCCTCCAAAAGGGAGCGGGGGTGGGGGAGAGAGAGGAGGTATCAGGATTCACCAAAGCAATCTAGTCTAATCACCACAAAAATATTCAAGAAATCAAAAAGAGACAAAGTAGCACTGAAATAAAGGATTAAGACATAAGCTGTGCTAGAATTTTTAGACTCTATGCGGCACCACAAAAGCAACAGAGACATTTACAAAAGAAAAACTTGAAAAATAGCTTTGTACTTTTAAATAGCTCCTGGCATTACTTGACACTGCTCACCATTCTGGCTGCTCAAAAATAACTCCAAAAGTGGAGGAAGTGGCAAGAGTTTAACAGATTTTGACTCGTGGAAGGATGCAAGAAGCAACAGGGTCAGAGAGAGCCCATAGTTAATCAGACCAAGAATTAAATGCAAGACCTCAAAGACATCAGCGACAAAAAAACTGACTTCTTTAGGCACAAGAAATAAAGGTCAGTGCAAATGCCAGAGATATATCACACATGCATATGTTTGGTTTCGTTATTATTGCTTAAAATATCTGTTCCTGCAAATGGCTTGGAAAAGGTCTTTGAAGTCAACTCAGGCTGATACCAGGCTAGAACAGAGGTAACAAACCAGGACTCCCTCTTTTTAAATAATAAAACAAGCAATTGCAAAAGCACTTGTACAGGAGACTTCACAGGGTGCACTGGAGGGTTTGCAGGTCACTGCTGCTTTGCAGCCTGAATTTCCAGTCCTGTCAGCGTTCCTGGGGACAGCTCAGTCCTCCAGTGGACAGCTGCAGCCAGGACTCCTTCAGAGCCCATCCAAGACCAAAATCAGAGTGCTTGGGATCAAATGGCAGTGAAGAAAGCACTTTAGAGACAAGTGTTTTCCTGGTGGAGTTCCTGAAAAGTTTGCTTTTCCTGTAAATGAAATTGCTCTGCTATTCAAAATTTGAAATGTATTTTATACACTGCATTTGTTACAGCCTTGTAAGATGCAATCCTTTAGCATTCCTAAACTTCCCCTTTTATAAGGTTGGTCTCCAGAAGCCAGGAAAAGAGAACTAGATGAGATTTTTCTCTGCTTACAGGATCAAGACGACCATGTTGCAAATCCTAAGGGCTGTGTGTTACAAAATCCATTAAAACTGCAGCACTGCAAAGCTCCCACCACAGAAGGATGCTGTGAAGGATTGGATTGTGCTGCAAGGTGTCTGCCATGCCCTTTTCCAGCACACAGGATGGGGAGATAAAATGGGAACTGCTCTGTTTGTGTATCTACACAGTCCCTTTCTCATTCATTCATTTGATTATTTTGGGCTTTATTTATTTATTACTCTGTTGCTAAATCTCCTTCTAACTCCTTTCCCAAGCCCTGTCAGCCTCTCCTTCACTCAGTGCACCCACTTTGCCAGCTGGAGCCTGCCTGTTTGACCACATTCCTGCCAAGGAGCACCCCTCTCCTTCCTCCTCCCATCCCTGTCTAGTAAGCATTTGGCACTTTGCTGCCTGTCTGCTGAGCCAAATGCTGACACATTTCCATGCTGATGATAAAAGGTGTGGGAAGCGTCATCTCCATGGCTCGCTCCCTGCTGAGTGTTTGCTTAAACTCGTCAGTAAAAGTGAGTTTATTGATCTCCCTCAATAGCTTCAGAGCTTGGTAGCTGTGACACTAAGAATGTTGATGTGTGTGTGGGTAAATATATCAAACATAGCCCAGAAGTATTCAGGGTTAGCCCTGCCCTGCTGCACACCACGCCCTCAGCAGTGGGGATGATGTGCTGGAGCTAACAAAACTCTCCCTGTCATTCCAGACTAAAGGAGTTTTTGCTGATTTTGATTACAGTCAACTTTATTGCATTTCACATTATGGCTGGTTGTTTTGGTTTTTTTCCCAAAAAGGTGTTTGTGGCAGATATTTTTATAATTCACACAGCTAATCTTCCTGGTAAGAGCAGTTAAACAGATCAGCACATCCCAGATCACACGCACTGAGCTGTTTCTGTTTCAGTCCAGCAGTGTAGTGGGTTTTTTTCTATTAGATCTATATTTCATTAATAGAAAAAAATAAATTATCTGAACAGTTTCCACGTTATTATAGCAGAAAAGTGGTTTGCACACATGGATGCAGTGGAAAGATATTCCAAGGGCAGCCTGATCCAAAATAAAATGTCATTTCAAATTACCTCTTCTGTCTCTCTTAGCTGAGTCTTTGTCACTGCTAGCATGTTGGACCATCTCTCTACATTAATTGTGAATAAAGGAAGATTTAGTCAGTCTCAAATTAGGTGAATTAACACAGCAAAGTCTTTTCTGAGTAGTCAAATAGCTCTAATGTAATTCCAGAAGGATCAACAAGCATCTGCTGTGAAGTGACACATCGAAAGACAGAATTTATTTTATGTTCTTTTATTTTCCTTGCTTACATTTCACCCAGCAACTTTGTGAAATGCTTCACTGGTCTTCAGCTCTCATGACAGCATTACCTGTTAAAACTATTAATCTTAAGGTGTAATTTGCAGTTCTAGCATGCCTCACTGCATTTATTTATTTATTTTTAAATATCTCGGGCAACCATAATTTACTTCATTTAACATGTTAGGAAGGCACTTTCTCAGGAAATGTAATGGTCCATCACTGCTTTCTCTTCATTCTGAGATCTTACAAGATGTTTTACAACACAACAATTCCTGTGCTGCACTTTCATAAAATCAGATCTCAAACCAAATCCACACACTTCTGACTTACTGATTTGTCACTAACTTTCAGAACTTTATCCGTGTCACATTTCCATGCCTAATTTGTTTCTGGAGATAAAGGTTTCTCCTTTTCTCTCCTTCATGCTTCTCCTAAACTCCAAATTATGACCACCTTATCTGAGCAATTTTATCAATCCCAAGACCCACAAATGTTATCTTTTGTCCTTTTTTACTCTTTTCAAACCCTTTTACTATCCACAAATACTAACAGACATGACTTTGAGTCCAAAAATGCAATCAAACTTTTTTTTTTTTTTTTAAACAAGGAATACACTGTAGATGTCTATTTTTTTTCACTGCTTACATCAAGCTGCAGCAGTGGTATCAACTGGGGAAAAAAAAAAAATTCCGTATGTGGAATGTTGTGTTTGGCACATGGAGAATTGAAAAGTCAGTTATTCAAGCAAAAAGTAAAGCCTGGATATAGCCAGTCAAAAAATTAACAATTAGTGGTAAGTTGCATAAGAGCTCCTCACTCAGTTCTGCTACATCACCAAAATGGGTTCTTCTCCTTTGGCCTGTCAAGGTGATCTCTCTTCAATATATTGCTGGTTCAGACATAAAATAATTTCTTTTATTTGGAGTAACCTATTTATAAATCTATCATTATTAAGTGACTTGCAGGGTCAATTCAGAACACCCAGAGAAATTCAGTCCAATTCATCCCAAGGGTTTGATTCTGGAGCTGGAATCAGTAGCAATCCATCAACCCCATGGAGCCTATCAAAAAAGAGTCAACCATTCTGGTTTTAATTGTTGTCTTTTGTAGAACTAAAGGTTTGCTCTAATGGCACCAAGTAAATCCCCTGTCATGGGAATAACAAAAGGCTCCTAAACCCCTGTTTGGAAGGGACGTGGAGGATTCTATGATTCTGTGATTCACCTGCAAAAAGAAACAAACTTAAAATTATTAGGTCTACTTAAGAAGGCAGAAAGATCTCAAAATCTGCTGTCCATCCAAAGGAAGGCCAAGAAGAATTATTTTAGAACTTGTGTGTTTGTTTCACTTTCCACCAAAGAAGGCAATGGGAGCAAAAGGAAGCGCAGTGAAACCTCGAGTGGGCTGATGGTTTTCCTGGAGGTTAAATGTCTTATCCACATGGCTGTGTCCCCCCTCCTTGCCAAGCCAGGGCTGCTGGCTCACACGGGTGTTCCATAGATGGCACTCCATGTTCTCCTGCAAGAGCTCTCACACAGAGACTGCTCTGGGTTTACTCAACCGCCCTGGTTTTACTACAGACACCACTTCGAAAGAATTGGGTTTTTTTATCAGGGGATAAATTAGCTTCATACTGAACACTTCAGAGAAGCTGGAAGCTTTAACCACAGAAAAAGATGCTTGTAAGAAATGCATTTTAAGTGATCAAACCTTCACCTCTCACTAAGAGGTCAAAAAATAAGCATGAATATGGATTGTCTCTTCAGCAAGGAACCACAATTGTAGAACAAACACTTTCCTGCAGAAAAAAATAAGACATTCAGAGAAGAACTCAGTGAGTGCTCAGTAGAATACTGGGAAAAAAACCTTTTAAAAATGTATACTACTAAACACAACATTCATAGCTCATCAAATCCTGACATGTTCTGGAATATGATAGCACCAAACTATGTCACTTATCTGGGTTTGACAGCAGGCAAGTTATATCATGTAAGGGTTTAACTAAAATGAAGTTGTTCACTAAAAAATAATCTTGATCTAGACAGGATTTCCAATGTTATAAAAATGTTCTATCACTAATAAGACAACAGACAAGAAAAGTGACATTAAATTTATTTTCCTGCTTTATGTTCTGCTTTACCCAGCGGAAGATCACGGAGAGCAGAACTGAATAAATATATGGAAACATCCTTTTTCTAAACATTTTTTTCTCTGAACAGGTTCCTTTTCATAACCATATTTATCTTGCAGAATTACCCATCAAAGGCTGAAATTGAGAACATTTCAGCCTTTAGCTTTTGAGCCCAGCATTGAGTGGCTGTGCTGACTGATCCCTTCTGTCACATGGCATTGCTGGTACTCTCTGACCTGCCTTATAAACATTTCCAGGGCTGGAATATGGAATTTCCAGCTCAAAGCTTCATGGCAGCGCATGCTGGCGTGCTTATGCTATCCACTTGCATGACTCTTATTTTAATTCCAGAAATATCCAAATTTCTTAAACTCATACCATTAGAAAACAGACACACAAACAGCCACTTCTGCCATCACAGCAAACCTGGGGTTTGCTGCACAAATAAATGTTTGACTTGCTGCCTTTTCAAGATTCACATCATACAGCTAATTTCTGTTTTTTTCATGGTATTTATTATTTGTATAAAATATCTATTCATTAATAGATGTAGCTGGAAGATTTAACAGACAGAACACAATAACCTAAAGATGTGCTCACGTTGAAACCTGTAGTGCAAAACCATATTTGCAGTAGGCAATAGCTGTGACCACCCAAATTTAACCCAAAACCAGACAGAAGTGTCCTAAATCTTCAGTGTTTCCTGAAAGAATGCAAACTGCTTTTCTGTGATCTTGCTTTTATGCCTCTTGCAGTTTTATAACCTGATCACAGGAAATAAGATTAGTGACTAACACGATGCTTGGTCAGCCTGCAGATTTGAGGCTGGGTATTTTTTAAAGTCCTTCCCATGGAGAGAAACTTTGAATCAGGGTTCCTTTTTGGGGGCATCACCCAGCAAATATGTTTGGTTTAATTCTTGTCATAATGAAGCCTCAATTTGTATAAGTTAACCTCTAAAGATCCAGAGGACAACTAAAAATTGCATCAAAGAATAACAAAACAGGCAAATACTGTAATTACCAAGGTAATAAACTATATAATAGCCTAAGAAATATTTCTCTAATGATCATTCAACCTTCATATCCCCTATTCTTTCCCTGCCAAGAAACTTCACTTTTCCATTACCAAGGAAGGTTTCTGTGCATTCATGCTCCCTGAAGTAAATTTTACTCCAGATTTGTATATTGTTAATGGCAACATTGCTTAGACTTATTTCTTGTTCCTTCCACCAACAACCACCAAAGCTCATTTACCTTATGCAGAATGCAATTAGCAGGTATCATATTTATTTGACAGATTTCTCATTTTCTCAATTCTGTGTAATTTGACAGGGACTATTACAGGTCTGTAACTAGTCTTTCAGAATGACTTTCACAAGGTTAGTTCACTTATTAATTGACCCTTGGTAATGGTAATTTAAGAAGCATATTAATCTCATCTGTCAGTTCCAACACATACTAGATGTATAAAATAATTTGTCTTTTGCAAGGAGCCTTGCAACAGAAATGAAGTGTCTAAATTTTTAATTAATATACATTTTCTTTCAACAAATGAGATTGGACTGGAAGGAGACTCCTTTTCAGTGGTTTTCTTTCTTCTCCTGTCTTTTTGGGTTTTTTTGTTTGGTTTTCTTTTTTTCCTCATTGCGAAGATAAACAGCATTTCACCAGTCAATAAGGCCTATGATCTAAATAATCTTCTACAAAGGACATTCTGGTATTTTTAACAGATTCCTGAAACTTAAAAATGTGCAAACAAAGCATTTGGCACTTCAACAGCAATGTCTTATTACATACACAGATTAAAGGTTTCTGGAATTAAGGAGATTTAATACATGAAGAACATTAAACAAAAGATTACTACTCAGAAATTGAAAAATTTCAACGAGTAGCAGATGCTTGAAGTTGCTGTAATCTTATCAAACCTGGTTTTCTGATACACCATAGCTTGAGAAGAGCCTGCAGTTTACGTCTAAGAAAGAAGCACTCAACATCCTTAATCCTAACTAAGGGCCTTATGTAACTTCTCCCTCATTATTCCTTTCATTCAATAAATTTTTGGAACAGCTAACAGTGAGGGAACAGTGTAAAGAGCCACTTGTGCCCTTAGTGTGCCATCTGCTCTCCATGAAACACCAGGGAAAGGCAGCCCCTGCCCTAAAACCCCGGAGGGCACAAGCATTCCCTGAGGAGCCTGCAGAGCTCCCACCGAGGGCAGCACAGCGTGAGCTGGAGCAGAAACGCTGCGGGCTCTGTGAGGAAGGCAGGGTAAAAGGTGACGTGGTTCTTTCACCCCTGTTCTGCCTCTGCTGTGCCCCCAGGATGAAGACACCTGAAAGGTGCCTGTGCAGACAGCAGAGCCTCTCACTGAGAGCTCTGGGGGGCCAACACTGCCCCAAACCTCTGGAAGCCTCAGCTACCTGTGCCTCATGCTGGTAATGCTCTGCAGCAGCGCAAAATCCTGCCAGTCCTGCAGGGTGGAAAGCCCTTGCCAGCAGCAGAGATTTTACAGCCTTGCAAGATTAACCATGCAGAACAGAGGGATGTCCAGTGTTTGAAGCACACCAGGCTCACAGAGGGCCTCCAGAGAAAAGGAAAGGGAATTTGGAGATGGCAGAGTCTGGGCACCTGCCCTGGGTGACTGCATTCAGCCCCAGGAACCAGGTGGGGGAACAAATGCCATGGGAATCCACCACACGGTGCTGGTGGTGTCTGCCATAGAAAGCTCCTGTGGATCAGGAGCGGGAAGTCAAGACTACACTCTTCCCTCAAATTACTCCTCATGGGATTGTTTCCCCAGTAATGACCGCTCTGTGTTATTTCGAGTAAGCTGGTTCCAGAGAGGAGTAACATATCCAAGACCAAAATGTTGCCAACCATATTGGCCAATCCTCCCTTACTTAAACTCTCCTAAGTTCCAAATGCTCTCAGGTCTGGCCAATAGTTCATTAAGAAGTCACTTTTCATGAAATGAAGCAAATATTATAGAAGATATAAGCAATAATACTCTGATCTCTTATTCACTGAAGCTTATCCCACTGCAATATTTAAGGTACCAACAACTTTGATCATTAAAAGCTAGAGGCAGCTAGACCAAAACCAGGGCCTTGACTTCACAACACTTCACAGGCACATGAATATCCATTTCCTCACAGCCAGCATGACAGATTTTGTTGGCAAGTATTTCAGATACTTTAAAAAAAACCCCATAACCATCCTATTTATTGGCTCTATCGTCATAATGTCACCACCACTGTTAGTCTAGAGAGTAAACAGGTATTCAAGTAACTCTTTAAAAAAAAAACCAAATTACTCACTCGACAAAATACAGTGTCTCTTTCAGAATCATTAGTGTCAATCATGCGAGTACAAGTTTTAAGTGCTGTTGAAATTCAAGCTACTTAAACAATTGATCATCATACGGAACCACTTCACCACTTCCTACAGCCCATGAGTAAACCCAGTGTTAAAAACTCAGCTCATAGCTCCCTCTTTGTTTTTAATAATACAGTAAAAACTGACAGTAAAAAACCAATGCCTATTTCTTCACTCAGCTTCCTAGTTTTTAGCCTTCTAAGCTTAGAAAACTGTGATTTCTTATGAAGATCAGAGATGTTAATGCACATACCTCAAGAAAGGATAAGGAGCTGTTAGAAGGCAGGGAAATCACACCAGACTGCAAAATTGGTAAGAAAATTAGCTTTTGATTCCTAGAATTCAGTGGCATCATGCATTGATTTCGGCCAACTGAACATTTGCATTTGATTGGAGGGTCGAAATTCAAATTTATTCTGGAGACTTGCAAGTTCCAGACAGAAGGAGCATTTTGATGTGTCCCAGTGCAGGCTCCTACCAGTGTGGAACGTGGCAGAAAAGGGCAGAGGTGATCTGGGACAGGCTTTATGGTTCATCACCCTCACTGGCAAACCACCCTGTGATCAGAAACAGCCCTACCACTGAAAGAGCTGTTGACAGCTGGAGGATCCCAACTGTTACACACCATTTTCAGCAGCCAGTAAAGAAGCTCATCATATTGTCAAATAAAATAAATCCTGAAAGCTTTCTTTTATAACCTCTCAGTCCCTAACTTCCATCCAGTACCTTCACCTGAGTTACTGTAGATCAATCTAGCAAAGAAATGAAAAGTGGGAAAGTGAAAAGAAAGAAGGACTCGGACATACAGTGAAATAATTTTCATGCATTGCAACGTTTCTGACTAACAAAATTCCATATTTTACTGCTTGTTCCCTTTTATACTCTATTTTGCCTTATTTTCTGATGATCACTTGTCTTGTATATTTGACAGGAAGCCTATATGCCCAAACAACTTTCTTGACTTCCTATTAGGGAGAGCAACACAAATATTCGCTCATACGCATAAAAAGAACATAAACAGCAATACATTAAATGTTTACTTTCTGCTTTGGATAAAGTATGACCCTTTTAATAGCAGAAGAAAAATATCTCTCTCGAAAGCAGGCTGCTTTTGAAACTCAGAAGAGATGAATGCCCTATTTAATACTTTTGAAAAGGCTGAATTACTGCACAGATGGTCATCACCTTAGCAGTGCTCGCATAATTGTAGAAAAACTTCACGCACAGTTTTGCAGACCCAAGGGAATTTCAATGTGTTTTATGGAACCCTTCAATAATAGGAAAGGAATCCATGCTTGCCAGCTAGAATGCTTCTTTAATAAGAGAATTTACAATTATTGCCAGCAGTGTAGTGTGTTCCCTGGTGTTCAAGCAGCAGGAGCACAGAGAGGCGGATGGGCCGGCTAGAGATCACCAGAGCCAAAACCAGCGAGGGGCACCTGACACCTGCATCTGCTCTTGCTCCCCTCTGATGATGAGCTCGAGGATGAAAGGTGAGCTCCTGAGAGTGGCTCGCAGTTTGCTTTCATTCTAGCAAGTTCAGCTCATCCCCTCCAAGCCTACTGCACAATCTGAACCAAAACACTGCTGGAGGAGGCAACGGAGCATTCATTTCTAAAGCTCCCTCCCAGTCTAAAGAGCCACAGAAGAGGCTCCTCAGGTGAAATGCACTGACCCACATGCTCAGCCACTCTGCAGCCTGTGCCCCTCAAAGTCTCATGCGACTCAGCAGCAGCTGCACCTCCAAAATCAGTTTGGTCTAGAGGGTGCCTGTTGCTGACCTTGCTTCCCCTTAAGAAGAGATGAGCCTGTGGTACGAAACCTTTGCATCCTGTCTGAACAGCAGCTTTGCAGGAAACCTCACACATAAAGCTGTTTGTCCTTCATGAAGTCAAAACCTGAATTGAAAATAGGCCGTTATGTAGAGAGGGCTTAATTTATGCCTCCCTATACAAGCTGGAATGAAAGCAGCCCACAGAAGAATCTAAACACTGAGCTTTATCTCCGGGCAAGTCGCAATTCAAGCTTTTAATGTTCATTTTGCCTTCCTGTTTTTCAAACTGTCCAGGATAAAAGGATAAAAATGGAACAATTTTTCATATAAAATGTGCATTATGAATAGCCATTAGCTGACAAAAAAAAAAGTGAGAGAAAAAGCAGGTAACACGCCATGTAAATCTTTGATGAGAATGGAAGCTTCAGGAAGATGTAAAAGTCAGCGCCAAATATAGTGAGATTAAATGGAATTCTCAATTATGCTGTTCAAAAATGAAGTGGGTATAAATTTGATTTGTCTGCAGCTGCAGTCCTGTAGGCTGCTTGGTAATGGACACTGACAAATAAGTCTAAAATCAGTGAAATCTC
The DNA here is from genome assembly GCA_013396955.1 of Regulus satrapa. Taxonomy (NCBI): domain Eukaryota; kingdom Metazoa; phylum Chordata; class Aves; order Passeriformes; family Regulidae; genus Regulus; species Regulus satrapa. Next base: position 1,744,252 of record VWZN01016700.1, on the reverse strand, counting down.
TCCCACAGGTTGCAGGATAAGATTGTGTCAAGATACCGATGTAATGAGGAGTTTAAGAGCAGGTTTCTCTACTATTGGCATAGGAACGCCATGCATATGTGCAGAGATTAAAAATGAATAGGACAGAGGGAGGAATAGGCAGGGAGAAGGGACAAATTTGTAAAACCCAACCTTAAGTTTCTAATGAGCCAAATCAATTTGTAAACTAAGCTTTGAAATGTAAATTGCCCTCATTCCTTCAGTAAACTGTAGCACGCAATTTAAAAATGTGAAAGACATAATTTTTAAAGACTGCTGACTAAAATCTCTGCTCCCTATTTTCACATTATTTCACCTTATTGCTCTTACAGTTTCTATTATGGTAATAGTGGGAATAAATCAGGATTCTTACTGAGATGAGGCACATGTTAACTAAACTACATGGTTAGAGACAGGCCCTGCTCCAATATGCTCAAAATCTAAATTTAAAAATACTCTTGTGACTAGAAAAAAAAAAAAAAAAAAAAAAAAAAAAAAAAAAAAAAAACCAAAAAAAATTTTTTNNAAAAAAAACAAAACCAAAAAAAAAACAACAATGTTTTTATTTCAAATTATTATTTCTGGGCCCAGCTTTGGAGTAATCTCTCAGAATCAACCTATGCTGCACTGTCTGGACACTGTGACATGAACTAAGCCGGGAAGAGTGAATGATAAAGATTTGATTCTGTCAATTAAGTCCTGTGAAAAACTCATGGATAAGTTTTCCTAGGTCTTGATAGATCCTCACTTAGGTGTTTCTTCATCTTTCTTTCATGGAGGAAGCTCTGAAGGCAATAAGAGAAAGTCTTAGAGGTGATCAGTTAGAGAGCTGAGGAGAGCTTGGAGGTCACATCACTCTACCTCAGCTTCAGAGAGTCAAAGTTAGCGTGACATTCAAAATCTCATGATCACACAGAAAAAGCCTGTGGGGTTCCCCTACTTGGCATCACAGAAGCAAAACAATAATGAAAGGGTGGGAAGACAGCAGCACAAGAACACCCCACTCAGATCCTTCCCTCAGTTATGATCACTCAGGTGGTGTTCTCATTCTTTCTGTACTTTCTCTTCCCTTTGGCAGAGAGGTGTTGAGACAGCAGAGTACAAAGGGACATTGTTCTCCAGTTCATTAATAAAAATGGCATTGGTTTCAATCATGTCGCATTTGAAGAAATAAACCAACAATTTTTTTACCATACTCTGGCCACTGCGTCCAGTGAAAGTTTCTGAGTCTTTGCTCTTGTCACTTCTGCTCTTTCTCTTCTCTTGACAAACTAGGTGAATTTCTCACCTATTGATGGGATTTTACAAATTCAGAGACTTTTTTTAAAGGCGATAATTGTAGCTAAAATGCAAATATTGTCTTTCCTAAACTAAGAGCAATTAATAGCTGAGACAAGCTGACAGTGGCACTCACTGAAAGCAGTAAGGGATCTGGCTTGGACTGCAGGACAGCCAGCATTTTACCTAGTGGGTGCCATCTGAAAATGCTCTGTTTGCCATATTTTGCTTGTACCATATGGAATGTAAATATAAAAAACTTCCCTCCTACTCCAGAGCACTCAGCCTTGACTACAGCCACACCTCACATCTTCTTACAAACAGATGGCAAGGCTCTTAATATTTCATGGCGCTGCCCTTCGCAGTTACAGGCTTTGCACAAATAAACAAAACACACATTAGACAGCACTTTGCATCTTGCAATGAAATACATCAGGAGGAACATTTAGCACCAGTTTAGTACATGAAACAGAAGAGCAGAAGATAAGGATTTCTATTAAAAAAAAAAAAAAAGAATATATAACCGACATTCCCTGTCTCACTTAATTCTGAGTTTTCAATAAAGAATGCCTTTGGTGAATGCATTTTTAACATAATAAATGTATCACTGAATGGCAATTGCTGCTGTAATAACTATAATGTGTAATGCAGTACTTGTTAACGTTCAGTAGTTGACCCTTTGATTGTCTAGTGCTCTCACTTCACTGGGGTTATTTAATTACAAATAGATCCTGCTGTCTTCTATTAGCCAACATATCAAGTATTATTGTCCAATTAATGAAGAGCTATTATTTACAAAATATTAATAGATAGTATTTAAAATGAACTAGTTAAATATTTAAGGCACATATTTCTTCTCAACAAACTCAGCTCAAGCAAAGCCAAAGGTCTATCCAAACATTCACAGTAAAGGAGCAAATCACTTCCTGATTGTGGTAACTTCTCCCTTTTGAAGTTGACTGGAAAGACATTAAATATTCTTCTGGTCAAAAATTGCATTTCTGTATTTTAAAGATTTTGACATGAATTGAGGAAACGAAATGCAAAATGAACAATCACATTCATATGTCTTAATTGTAACCATCCAGAGGTTCATCTCTCAGCTGATGTCTGGACTAAAATACAAAGACCAGAAAAGCCAAGAAAAGTCTCCCTTATTCCTTTTGTATTCTTTTTCTAAACTATTTGCTAATCTAAACTCAATGGAAAACATGGGAATATGCCTAGGGATGTGTTTTACCTGTGTAGTCTTGCCACAGGAAAAAGAAGTAACAGGAACCAGGCAGGGCTCTCTAGGTACAAATTTGAGATTGCTGTCGCCTGTCCCATGGCATTTTGGACACATAAAAGTGAATTGATCTGAACAGACTTTTCACATAATCTCATGTATATTTCTGTTCTATTTTTTAAAAAAACCAAAACATATATTGATATGAAATGGACTCCACTGATGATTCAAACGTTAAGTAAGAAATACTGGGAGGGGGGAAGGTTAGTCTTCATACAAGATGGAAAATTCTGCATGGGAAGGGCCATAAGACTGGGCTGGTTTATTTTTTCAGTGGCTTTTTTTTGTTTTGTTTTGTTTTTTGGGTTTTTTTCCCCAACATTGCTTTTCCCTTATTAGCCACAGATCAAAAACAGGAATCTATGAAAAACCCCTTGTCAGAAAGTACTCAACTTTATTTAAATTTCTTTAGTACCATCAGCACTCAAAGCTATTGTTCCAATATGACACATAAGCACATTTTCCTTTCAGAATGATAGAAAGTAGGTCTCTCTAAAACAAGCTGTGAGTAATTACTTCTTAAGGTTCTATTCATATAACACATCTGTTTTATAGTCAGGTCACATTTATCCCACATGGTTTTTGTGTGCACTTCAAGTTGATTTAGTCTATTCAACGAGAGGGAAAAGTTTTGTTTGTTTGGGTTGGTGGGGTTTTTTGTATGTTTGTGAGGTTTTTTTGAGGTTTTTGTTTTTTATCCAGCATTTTTCAGGGGTGGGACGAGTAGTCCTTCCCTCTCCCAAGTAAAAGAAACAAGAATTGTAGAAGAAATTAGCCATCAGACAGTCTTTGTTTCCTCTGTGAGCTCCCTGCTAATGGCAGCCCTGTGGTTCACCAGCCCATACGTGCTGGGGCTCATCTCAGGATCACCAGCCCCTGGGCTCTTGTTGCTAAGAAACAGCACTCAGTTATATTTGAAATATATATTATGAAAAGGTGCTGCTTTTCTTTGTGAAATAAATATATTGATAGATTGACAGCCAGGGAGAGAGGCTGAGGGTTGTATTGTTTCTATCAGCATTCCACGATATCAGCCATGTGCCCTGATTAAAGCATTTTAAACTGAAACACCCGTTTAGCTGCTGGCATTGTGCTAAACCAGCTCAAAAGTGCATTGTTCCAATTAATTTCAGCTTTGATTGTAAAATATTTCTATTCCCATTGAGCTAGAAGCTGAAACTTCCTCATTACCTCTCTGACTAACCATGGAATTGATACATATCCATGACATAAACATGTGTGTGCATCTCATCTCTGTGTTCTCATGGTATTTTCCTCACTGGAGAAAATCACTTCAACAGGACCATGATGCTGCTCCTAAAGACAAAGAATTTAAAGCTTCACACCTTCCTCTCCCCTCCAGCTTTTACCCTTTACCAGTAAAGAAAATATGCAAAATAAGCCCAGATGACCATTAGAGGAAAAGAAGTTAATGAAAAGTTTGTTACAAGGGAATTTTTTTTCTCCCAAGTATGCATTAGTAAATAGTTTAATACAAAAATCCGTAACATATGAAAAGTGCTTCTTCTGACCTAAGATTTTAAGGATATTTTTTATTTTCTGCTTTGACAAGATTATTCTTGCCAGCACATTAACTGCAGTCATAAACAACAAAAATTAGGAAGATACAATTAATCTTAACGGACACATAAGATGAATGTCTTTTTAACAATGCACTAAATTACCAAAAACAATTGAGAATTAAGACTGCCACCTCTTCAGTTCCACTGAGTCCCTCTAAAATTTTTGCAAGGGTATTCATCCTTTTACAGATTATTTAATCTCATGTCTCTTTTATAACAAAATTTAGGAGTTCAACAGCCACAATTTACCATATCATGGTTCTTGCTGAGGCAACAGCATTTATAAAAGCCTTTTCCAATGGAAAGTTATTCAGCTTGTTACCTCTAATTAATTAGGGCTGAATTGCCAGCATCATGGGCCAGGGATGATTTGGAAATTCAGATAGAACTGGGGACCCCAATAAGGTCTGTAGAAGAGCTGCACACCTTTAGTTGTTTAAATCAGAAAAACCCACTGGCACTGTAGGATGCGGCATCTTTTGTGCTCCTCTGACTTCAAATAATGGGAGTTTGAACAAATTAATGGCCTGAAGAATGATAATAGTAACAGAAAATTGAGCAAGGATGGGCTGATATGAGCAAATTTAAAGCGAAATAAACAATTTTTTGATGCAGAGTCATTCTTGAGTCTTTTCCCATTAAACTTTGGTTCTGATTCTGTCCTACATTGGTGACCTTCTGAAGCAGATTTGGGATAAGAAGGGAAATAGGAGCAATTGTGAACATAATTAACACTTACTTTAGGAATTCTTAACATTAACACAGTCACATGCAGGGCTTTCAGTTTAAGTTATGGTGTATATTGAAATCCTTGCTGTCTTGCTGATGTGATACAGGACCACAAAAAGATCTCTGCAATTTCTTATTTAATTTCCATTTTAAAATATGTATATGTTTATACAATGATATACATATGTATGTATATTTTTAAATGCAAGGATGCAGTAGTAATCAGCAATTTAAAAAAAAAAATTTCAAAAGAAAATGAAGTAAAAATCACTCAAAGTGCCAAACTTCAAACATTTTCAAATTAGCTGATAAGATTACAAAAAGTGAATAAACAGAGCCCACAGGAAATTCCCACTTTGATTTCTGCTCAAAAATACGAAGACAATATTAGGACATAACGAGAGACTTTAAAAAATAATTGAGTCTAGATCCTATAAATACAGTTTTTATAATTTTCCCTTAGACAAAATGTGAAATGAAAATGTTCTTCCAAGAATAAATTACTTGTCTCAACTTCTTATCTCTATCTATTCTTATAAGAATACCCAGGTGTTTTTCTCAGTGGCTTAATCCACACCTTAAACTTTGATTCACTTCTCCTGAGGTGTAACCATCTTCCAAAAATGTCTGGAGGTCTGCTTAGTCACTCTTTGTTTATGTTTGAACCAAATTCCCTTCCAGTGGAAGATATCCAGTGTGCAGCTTCCACCAGGGCTCAGCATGTTAATGAGGTTCTTAACGAGCTTAGAACCATTAGCTTTGGTTCAAAGGATCAGCCTGGCCGGGACAGATCTGAGCACATGCACAAAATAAGAGATTTCATATCACAGTGTGGTTTGTTTTCAAGATGAACAAAAAAAAAAAATTAGAGATTAAGACAGAAACAGAGCTCACCAGGACTTCCAAAAGGAGCACAACAACAACAACAATAGCAACAACAAATTCCCCCAGCTGAAAGAATAAGCTGATTACTGTCAAAGTCTATGTTCCTACAAGCTGCAAAGTTATAACCTGGGATTTCAGCAGTGGTGGGAACGTTGGGATGTCAGTCTCCAACTGCCTCACAGGCTGCAGGCAAAAGAAAAATGTGATGCCTTATTTTGAGACCTGCCACTGCAGAATTCCACTCCAAAGGTAAAACTCACATTTGCTGTTGTAGGGGATAAAAAAGCAAAACTGTGCAGGGAGAGAGGCTCTCTCTTCTGTACAAGATTTGGGAATTTTGAAACTTTTTTTTTTTTTAACAGATTAAAGCCAAAACAGAATTTAAATTCTATGGAAGATAACTAAGACAAATTATTAAGGAAATTACTTAGATTGCTTTAGGACACAATGAAGAAGGAATTCTTTTAAAAATTTGTAAGAACAAGCTTAACTGGATCTTCACAGACTTTGATCCTTGTCTCCAATATATCAAATGGACTAAACGTAATTTAAACAACCTTATGAATTTCCTGGACAGAATTGTTTTTCAGACAGGGCATTTTACAAGTGTGGGTTTTCATTTAAACTTGTCATTAAGAAGGCACCAATGCACTTTCCCTGCAAAAGAATATATTTTCTTTTAAAAATATCTGATGTTCTGCAGACAATCCTGCCACTCTGACTTCAATTGCCTGCCACAGATGAGCTCTGTCTGTGGGACAGAAGTCCCAGTTGAATTTCTCTGGACATCTTCTATTAATGATATTATGGTGTTAATTCAGATTAAACTGAAGGTCAGGACACTCAGAAAACAACTGCAGAAACTGCCTCTCTTGAAGAGGGAAATGCACTTCCATCTAGAAATGACATTGGCGTTCAGTTCCCCAAGGGTGAAAAACTGGGCCCTTAGAAAAGCTGTAGGGTTATTTGCTTGTTTGGGATTTTCTTTTGTTGGTTTGAGGGGTTTTTGAGGGAGAGGGATTGTTGGGCAGGGTAGAGGGTTGGGTTTTCTTTATAATTTTTGTAAGTATTTACCCAAAAAGAGAAAAGACTCTTCAGGGAATTTACTGCCTATTCCTACCTGACAATTCCCCGAGGACAATTTATCCTAATCTGTTTGGATCAAAACTAAAGCTCTTTGATTCCAGAGAGTATTTCATTTTTAAAAATAAATTTAAACATACAGAAGTATAAGACTGTAGAGTTCAGAAGAAAACCAATGCAAGTTTTGGCATGGCTATGCTAAACCGACATAATGTATACTTTAGAAAATTCTTTCCTCTCTTCTTAATTGCTTCTCCTTTGAGAAACACAGACAGAAAAAAAAAAAAAAAAAAAAAAAAAAAACAAAAAATCAATTACANTTCAGTTCAAGGATTAATATTTGTATTACTAATATCTTATAAAGGACTTGGAATGGGTTGGTCAAAAAAAAAGAAAAAAAAGGCAATCCAAATCCATTTTAAACAGACAATTTTTTTTTTTCATGCTGCTGTGCATTTCTTCTGAGTGAGTAATAATAATATGCAAGATTGCAAGGAGAGGTTTGCTGTAGCCGAGGCTACAAATAAATGAGAATTTCAAAAGCCAAGAAACAAGAGCAAAAGGACAATTTCCGAAGCCACAGGATGCTGCTGGTTGGCTGGCACAGCAGGAGCCACTCTGTGTTACTGAGACCATTACTCTCTCTCACAATCCGAGACGTAAATGTTCCATAAGGGAACTCATTGCCTCTCCACCCAATTAAAAAAACAAGTTACTTAAACAGAGAAACAAAACCAAATCAAGTTCTAAGTTAAACACGTCAAGTTTTTTTTTGTGCTACATTCTCTGAAAAAGGAAGGTAGAGCCAGTGGAGCTGAGAAGCCTCAGGACTTCCGAGAGTCCCAAAATGTGGCAAAAAGGAAACTTTTAGTGCTTGGCGGAAGCAGATGGCAAAACATGGGGAACTTCTTAGCAACCTCCTCCTCCAGCACCCTGCTCCATCCGACGCGAGCCAAGAAATTGCCTCATTCTCTTGAAGTTCACTGGAGATCTTCCCATACGGGATTTATTGGCAGCTTGGATATTACTGCAAGCTTGTTGTAAACCACCTTGTTTAATCTTAACATCAAAGAGCTGGGGATTTAATTTATGAAACTTTTTAAAGTTTTTTCTGAGCCCGTAGCAGCTAAGTATATTTCACATCCCATCTGCTTTCATTCTTGTTTCCTCCTCACAAGAAACTATTCTGGTAACAATCACACTTGGGCAGAAGTTAAAGCCAGAAAAATGCAATAAATGAATATTCTGAAAAACACAGAAATGAGGAGAATGTTCATATCTATTTCACTGCAAAAGAGAATTACACTCATAATTTTTTTTCTGAGAAAAATTACTATAGATTTCTTTTCCATAACCATGAAAAATACAAGTTTCAAGTAGTTTTGAGGGTGAGAGGAGAAGAAAAGAGGAAAAATAAGTACCTGTTAATACAGTAGAATTCCACTGCAAGGATTATCAAGTACTTCCACTTCTTCATCAATAAAAGCACAATGACTTAGTTCACAGTGTTATATTTTTTGGTGGTCCATTACTCCATCTTTTTGACTGCTACTTCCATTCACAATGTACAGAGTCGTGTTAATATTCTCCAATGTTGTAATGAGTATTAAAGCATCAAGCATTTTCCTCTCTCTAACAAGAGATATTCCATTTCCAACACCACTCAAAAGTTCTGAATGCCTTTCTTCCTATTCAGACTCCTTGATATTTTCTTGAAAATGGCTTGTTAAAGGCATATTTTTCTGTAATGACTTAGTATTTAAGTCAAAGTCAAACTAAATTTTGAGGTAGGAAAAGAAAGTCTAGAGCACACACCACACTGCCTTAGCACAAAATTGGATCAGCCTTTTGTGCCTTTAACTATTTACCCCCATCATGTATGTAAACAAAACCATTAATAATTATTTTTTCCCTGAAAAGCTGGATGAGGTTATGCAGTATAATCCACCTCAGCACCGTTCAAATCTGCTGATTTTAGATTCTATAAATTATCACTCTCATTTTCCTTAGGTCTCTCACAAGCTTCATTTCAACACTTTCTGGTGTGCCCCGTGCCCCTGATGCAAGATATTTGCAGCATTAATTTTACTGCCACTGACAGAAATTCCTTTTATTCAATGCACCTACGACCTAGTGAAGCATCTTTCTTTAAATAAAGGAATCCAGATCTGCTGGTTGTGATAAATGATACAAAAAGGTTTGAATACAAATCTACGTCCCCCCCTCTCTGTCCAGTTTTACTCCCCAGGAAGCAGCTCACTGTGCTTTTTGAACTGTGACACTGTTTCCACCTTAGCCTTTACTCACTTCTTTGGGTCACTTTTTAATATTAAGCAACAAAAGGACTTTTCATCTCTAGGAAAACTGGCAAATATATTTGGTTTGGTTGTTTGGTTTTTGGTTTGGTTTTTTTTCCCCCTTGCTGCTTATTTTAGATTACTGCCCTCCTGTGTGATAGTGCCCAGTGAAACAGGAGTGTATCTCACTGGTGTTTTGTGAAAATAACAATTCCTGATAAATTATTTTCCACAGGGATAGAAGTTTACTTTAGCAAAAAGATTAATAAAGAATAGTTCAGAAGAAAAAAAAAATCTGTTAAGTAACTCCAGAGCCAAATTTCCTGGGTTTGGAATAAAGTGACTGCTGTTAGTGAAACTTTCTGCCTTTTCCAACCTACTGAGCTTTACAGAACAAAGGGCTGAGGACACTGCTGGCCCATAGGAGAAAATAATTTTCCTGCATCAGGAGCAAACAAAGGGTGCAGAGAAAGAAGAAAGCAAAGAGATCCCAGGGAAAATCCCACAGACAGGAGATTCAACAGAGATGCTCACAGAGCAGCCAGAGATTGGACACAATTAGAAAAAGGTGGATTCACAAAATACGAGGAAATTGAGGTTTCCTTACCCAAATTATGACCAACAATGCCAAAGATACCATCATGCCCTTAAGGTGAACTAGAATTTACATCTCCTCTTTTACCAGCACTCTCCACCCTTTCCATAGCAAGGTGGGTAGGAACATCACACGTGGCATTTATATTGTGATATAATGAACCAACCTAATCTTCGTCAAGCCTTTTAAAACAAGCACATTTCTTCAGGCCTCCTCCGAACAATAACTTTTCAGTGGTGTCAAAACAATTACAGCCCGTTTCCAAAGTGCCAATACAAGGCATGGTAATTGAAAGCACCATTTAAACAACAATAATAAGGATATGAAACATGTACCCATAGTTTATAATAACACTATGTGCTCTATACCATTAACTTTTAATTAACTCAAATTTTGCCACAATTAAACTCAATTAGAGCAGAATGTCTGACATTGCAATTAGCTGTATATAAACACCCCAGTTGGTGTCACATTGAATTAATGTCTCCTGGTGGTGGCCTCTCTTTCCAAGGATAATGGATTTGCCACCATCAGACTGTTAATTGGACCTGGCACCTCGTGTGTTGTGTGTATCTCAGACATAACACCAGATCTTTGCTTCCTGAACAACTGTGCTTGTCACAGCTACACAGATTCCAAATGCAACAGCCAAGTTCTTCACTGCACTGTGCATTCTGTAATCATTCCCATATAGAATACTCTGAGAAAAGCTTGTAAAAAAATATTCATCCTGTTGGGTTTTTTTTTTTATATTCCAAATGTTAAGTTCATTTTTCTCGTCAGTTGCTTGTCAACAACGAAAATTATTAGTTAAAAATGCCATCACACATGTAGAAAAAGAAACTACATCTATTTGCCAGCACCCTATTTAAGGGAATAAACTCTTGCTTTTAGCAGAGTTCAGTTTGGATCATCTGAGAAGATCAGGAACTGGACACTCACAGTTCTGTACAAACCAAGGAAGTGCACATTCTTCATTCACACAACTGATTTTTATACAGTTTGTACAGACCTTGTGTATCACTCCAATTGGTCAATAGTTTTCTTCCCAATCACTCTATTGGTCAGTAAAAGGTATTTTATTTATCTATCAACTCTCTATTCCTGGTTAGTTTGGATATTTTGTTCACTGACTCCCATGAAACAGATTCCTTGTTTAATGCAGGTGCAGTTGTTTTTCACCCAGTAATAACTTGTTGTCTTAACAAACCCTTACTCTCAGGATGGATTTCACATGGGAACTCACAAACCACTCAGCTGTACACAGCAGTGACAAGCCAGCTGTTAATTTAGCAGAGCAAGGCCTGATTTTATACAGCCTTTCTTTTAATGTCCATTTTCCTCTAAGAACTTTCTCACCATCATCTATTTTATATCTGTCATTTTGCATGTTAGAAATTCAATCGTGGCTCATGAACAATCCTAAAATTATTAGGGTTTGGTCTGATCCATCACACTCTCAATGGGAAGCAGTCAGACAACAAGCAGTCTGGGTTTGATTTTGGATGCTGATGGAATTATGCAGCTCCAAAGACAGATATTGAGGCAACACTACCCATCAGTTCATTGCCACCTCACCACTGCTGAGCCACCTGTGTGACACCACTTCTCATTCCTCAGAGAGCAAATCAACATTTACTGCTATTAAATGCACTGGTACCCTGCCTTAAGCAGCAAACCTGTGAGACTGAGAGTGACAGCATAAGGAAAGAAAGAAAACTGATCCTAACACCTTTAGGAGAATGGTTTTTTACACCCTCTGGATTGCCCAACTGTATGAAAAAAGGTACAACTTTTTTGTAATTGTGTCTGTTGTTACAGATTTTTTGTAACCTGACTCAACAGACAGGTAAAATTCAAAGACTGGCTTCACAAGGAAAAATGAGCATTTAATTTCCTGCATTTTTAACTCTAAAAATTCTCAAAGAAAAAAAAATACACAAAGTTGGGTGACAATATACCACATCTTTTAAAGTGCTAAATCTTGTTCAAGAGACACTAAGTGTCTTACACTAATGGGCAGTAGAGTCAGATAAACACTGAGTTGGTTGTTGGTGGGTATTTTTGAAAACTATACATTTCATCTCCAAATCCTATCAAACCTCTGCTTCCTTCCCTTCTGTCCTAACACCTCAATTTCATCCCTGTTGAGAATAAAGAAAAGAGCTTGTGCAGAAGCTGGTGAATTCTCTGTGCTACTCACACATGGCAAGTTTTGAGCTCTGGAAAGGAAAACATTCTCATTAATAAGCAGCTTTAATAAGTCTGGTTTAAAATGATGCTTATAAACTTCGTACACATGTCCTGGTCTTCTCTGTGAACAGATAAAAGAGAATTGACCCAGTGGAAATGACTTTCCATAATTACATGCTTCTCCAAAGTTTGGGGATTTAGAGCAGAATGCATAATTGGTTCAAATCACACCTTTTACAGCAGCCATAAAATACTGTAATTTATGGGGCTGAATAGCAAAAATTAAGCCCAAGTAGCTCCTAGCAGCACATTTGCTTCTCACTTAAGCAAGATGATAATATCAGCAGGAGCAAAGGATCCTTCAGCAGAGCTGCAGTTGGAGTCACTGCTGATGCTGTGTGAGGAGCAGCAGCTATTAAATCACTCAAGCTCCTTCTGTGGGGATTAGAATGTGCTCTGCATGGCCACGGGGTAAGCTGAGCAAAATACAGGCATTTTGAAAGGGCTGCTGAGGTCTAAAAGTCATGTTCTATCCATTTCCAATAACACGGGACAATCTCACAGCTAGATTGAGACCTTTGGATGATGGAAAGAGGATAAATTATGAAAATACGGTCGGAAAGACCTTTTCCACCAAGGGGAAAGGGAAAGGGAAAGGGAAAGGGAAAGGGAAAGGGAAAGGGAAAGGGAAAGGGACAGGGAAAGGGNCACTTTGAGCCGAATCTATTGGAAAAAAAATTGTTATATGCTACTGATGGCATTTGTAGGTAATTATGTTACCCGACTCCCATCTTCAGTATTTTCAAAAATCAATGGAATTCCCTCTTTAAGCTGAAAAACTGGGGGAAAAAATCACAGCTTTTTTTGTTTGCTAATTTCTAATAGTCTAAGAGATTGATTTACAGACAGGAAAGAAAAAAAAAAAAGAAAAAAGAAAAGAGAAAAGNATTTGCTTCTCACTTAAGCAAGATGATAATATCAGCAGGAGCAAAGGATCCTTCAGCAGAGCTGCAGTTGGAGTCACTGCTGATGCTGTGTGAGGAGCAGCAGCTATTAAATCACTCAAGCTCCTTCTGTGGGGATTAGAATGTGCTCTGCATGGCCACGGGGTGAGCTGAGCAAAATACAGGCATTTTGAAAGGGCTGCTGAGGTCTAAAAGTCATGTTCTATCCATTTCCAATAACACGGGACAATCTCACAGCTAGATTGAGACTTTTGGATGATGGAAAGAGGATAAATTATGAAAATACGGTCGGAAAGACCTTTTCCACCAAAGGGAAAGGGAAAGGGAAAGGGAAAGGGAAAGGGAAAGGGAAAGGGAAAGGAATTTTCCCTGCCATCAGGGAAGTTTCTGGTTCAGACCCAAATGCAAAGGTTCATGCCTGAAGTCTGTCCTGAGTGCTATAACAAAATATGTATCATGAATCTGTAAACACTAACTGTAATTTAATATACAATGTCCATATTGTAATTTCAAACACTTTGAGCCGAATCTATTGGAAAAAAAATTGTTATATGCTACTGATGGCATTTGTAGGTAATTATGTTACCCGACTCCCATCTTCAGTATTTTCAAAAATCAATGGAATTCCCTCTTTAAGCTGAAAAACTGGGGGAAAAAATCACAGCTTTTTTTGTTTGCTAATTTCTAATAGTCTAAGAGATTGATTTACAGACAGGAAAGAAAAAAAAAAAAGAAAAAAGAAAAGAGAAAAGGTTATTGAAAACAGTTTTTATTCATAATACAAACCTGGTCAAAAGCCTATAATCTGACTGCTACACTTTGAGCAAATTACTTGAAGCCTAAGAAATACAATTTTGCCTTTAACTGTAATTTTAATTTGGAATTCAACTAATCAATTGACTAATCCTACTGACAAGAATTTAAGAGACAACTTGACTTGTGTGTATCAGTCTGGGTAGATGAGCCAGGAATTGACATGGGAAATTATTTATACTCTTGCATCTACAAGTTCAAAGCATGTGGCAGAGGTAGTGAGCACAGCATTGATCAAAGCTCCCAGGGAAGAAATGAAATTAAATGCACATCCTCAAACACCTGCATTCCTTTAAAGCAAATCTCTAACAAATACATTGCACGTATCAATTGCGAACGGGCTGAACGGGAGCTGGAGGTCGGCATCGTGGGATGACCCAGTTCCTGGAAATTACCCGTGACTGTTAATTTGGCAATTTAAACCTGGCGGAAAGCAGGGTGTCCTTCAAAACCAGGCACTGCTGGGATGATGTCAAAGGGCACAAACGAGTTAGGGTGTCCCAGGTGTGCAGTGCCACGTCCGTGTCCCGCCAGGCTGGGGACGAGGGGGTGACACGACGGCAGAGCCACCAAGGCCAAAACCATCCCTGGGCTTCCATTTGCTGGGTTTGTGGCCAGCACATCCACAATTCCTTCAGGCCATTGTCTCCGGGCACTCAGCACAGCTGTGAGCACCCCAAGATATCAACTTAGGAGCATTTAGGCCCAACAAGTACCAAAAGTGCTTGGGTTTTCTCCAAGTTTCTGTTGGAAGATCTAGATTACTTTTTTGTTTGTTTGTTTGTTTGTTTGTTTGTTTTGGCTGGACAAAGACTGCAGCTTTCTCTGCAAGAAAAGCTCCAGTTTCTGGGAATAAGGTCCTCACACCTGAGAATCCCTGAGGAAAATCAGGCCCTCCCTGAGGGAGAGAACATGACACTGATCACAGGGAAACTAGGAGTTCATGAGAACAGGGAAAGAGAGTAAGGCATTCTGTCACAGCAAATGTCTTCTTTAGAGGGGAAAATATAAAATACAATAAAGTTTCATAGCATTTGGGCAATATATGGTATTTTTAGAACAATTTCTTTACCTCTTTTTTGTCCTCTCCACTAAGTTTCCTTAGCAGTAAGGAAAAATATGGAAGTTTTTTACCAGTTGTTTTAGAAACAAGAAAAATTGGTTGCTTAAAACTGTCATGATTTTCCTCCCACTTAGCAATTACTAAATAGTAAATCATAATCCTGTTATTTTATATTATTACTCTATTAAACCTTCTGCATCTATGGAAATGTAACTGTAATACATTGCTTTATTTTTTCCCATCCAGAAATAAAATCTGAACTCTATATAAACAGAGATCACCTGTGTTTTATGGATACATAATGCACTTAAGAAATATATATAATAACAGAGCCTTAAATAGATAATAGGTATTTTCAATTCCTTACATTCAGATATCTGAATTGCCAGTATGTAAAATAAATATTAAGAATAATATCAAGAGCAGAGGTTGTGAAGAATTCTGCAAAGATGAACAGTCTCTGCTTTGCAAATTTAAACTGCAAATGCAGCTGCAGAGCATGGTACAGCACATCACACTTGTTAATGACAAAACCAGAAGAAATAATTTGCATTTCTCCAGCCTTTCCATGTACAGAACCATTTCAGATGGAGGTTTTCTGGCTCAACAGGAATTTCTCCAATATTTCCCCCCTTTCCCACACAGAAGCCTTCAGTCCAAACAGGACTGTTTGGTGTTCTTTTACATTTTACTGTTGGACTTGAGAAGAGTTTGAAGCAGAGCATTTCACAGCCCTGGCAGACAAACAAGTTTGGACAAAAAAGTTCTGAAGATGCCAAAAATCAGAGGGAGAAAAAATATCTTTATGGGGTAACCTCAGAGGGTCAGGATTCCAGGGACTGTCCTTGCCACCTTCCAGCCTCACACCTGCACGAGAGGTTTTGCCAGCAGCTACTGGTACCTGATCTATTCTCTACAGAAAAAGTGAAAAAGCCCTCAAAACAAAAAGATCCATCCCATGAGTCTAAACATATGGTGTTTTACATGAACTCATATCAGCAAATTATCTCTTCAAAATTCGTAAGCTAAAGTCACATCTCCAGTTAATGAGCTACTAGAAGAGGAAAAATAAGCCAAGACACTTAAATGTATGTAGCTTAATTTTAGGGAATTTGTCTAATTAAGAAATAATTAGTTATGACCTGGGTAAACCAGGATAAATACAGAAAAATTTTATCATTTACATGCTAATAAAAGAATGCCAAAGCAAAATTTCCATAATATTAAAAGTCTCTTCATGCATTATTCTCTAAATATTTATAACTTTAGTTCTCTCAATCTTTCTCACTCATTTGCTCTTATTCAGTGAAATAGATCTAAAGAAAGAAAAATGTGAACATGGAAGAATCACCTGTTTCTATGACTGTTTCCATCAAAAACAACTAATAAAGGAAAAAAAGGTGAATTCTCACTGCTCTGCTTGCAGTGTACTATGTTGCAAACTTACATTCTCATGAGAATGTATCACAGTTAGTGATCACAGAATCATCACAGTTAGTGGTTTTCCTGAACTTCCACCTATTGAGCCCTGTCCTATTTTCATTTTAAAGAATTAAATATCTAACTGCCAGAAAGAATTTCAGAGTTTAGATGCAGTGGATCAAAAAATCCCCCCTGTAATCCAGGTTAAAAGGATCCACTTAGGATTTATACATTTGTGTTTGTGCAGTGACATATTTTGGGCATAAATGGAGCCATTTGGTCAAAGAATAGGAAAAAAAAAAACCCAGCCTGAACACACACAGGTGCAGCAGAGTGATGTGTAGCTATATTTTCTTAAAATGAACAAGTATATAAGATAATCTGTTATTGCTTGCTTGGCAAGTGGTAACTAAAGTTAAAACTATATCCAAAAAATCCCTTTATTTTGTATATATTGTCAGAACTATATGTCTTATAAACTATATTTCTTATAAATATAGTCAGAACTATATTAAAAAATCTTTTTATTTCCTGCAAACACCTGTTCACCTGTGACGCCCCAGGAAAATGGGTTTTATTTCTTCTCCTGCAGAATTGGTGAGCTCAGCTGCATCTGCAGGGCCCAGTGGTGCTGTGGCTGCTCCCGGGGCACTGAGCTCCAGGTAATTGCCAGGAGTGACAGAGACAGCTGATATATTCTGGGCTGTGGGAGAGACAACCCACAAAGGGTTCTCATTTCATTTCCACAGATCAAAATATGAAATGTTACAATCACCCACCCACAGCTGGTCGTCTGCCTCACCCATGGGCTGGGATACAGATGACTCCCTGCACTGGACTTAAAATACAGCACTCAAAAACTGTGAAGGTCACCTGGCCAGATGGATCCTAGACTCCAATCTTCTGTCTTTTTTTTTTAATTATTTTTTATTTCTTTTTCCAGCACACAGTCATGTTGGAACCCTGGGCACAGACGGATTTGAGCTTCCTGTGCTGCCAGGTGCAGCCCCTCAGCAGAACACTGCTTTGGACATGAGGCCATGGAGAAGGCTCCCAAAACGGAGTGATGGAACTGGGATTAGGGGTGTGGAGTTTGATAGCAGTGCGTAATGTCACAGGGTGAAAACTCACAGCTTTAGGGTTTAGGGTTTAATGGTGTATATTGAGCAAGATGGAGATTTTGGGACGTTGGCTCCTTGTTCTTCTCCCTTCTCCTCCACGGGTTTGGGTGATATTGTGGGATTGGGTGTAGAATGCTGCACTGTGGGTCACAGCTGCCTGGTTATTGGTTAAAATTAAAAATAATCCAGCTGGCAATTGCTCATTGGTTAAGTTTACTCTTAAAAGCCCTTGTAGTTAGAAGCTCTCATGGCCATTTCTACCCAGGAGCTGAGGGGCTGAGAACTCACTGCCTTGTAGCACTGATAAGAAGAATAAACATCTGAGACCAAACACGAAAAACCATCTCCTGCATCTCAACCCTGGCCCTGAAACAGCTCTAAACTCCCACACACTCATTTTTGTATTGTTTCACTAATGGAAACCCCATGGCCCATAGTGTCATTTTCCCTCAAAATGTCTTAGGAGCAGGTTAAAAATATGTAACAATGAACAGGTTGTGTTCAGGGTCCTATGAAACTGCTGTATTATATAAGGACTCCTAAAATTTGATGTAAAACAGAACAGATACCAAAAGATTGGATTTTGAAGATAACTACACATTCAGCTGGGCAAAGACGTTTAAATTTTCTCACTTGTAGCATAATTCCCTCTAATGGTGTTACAGTAACTCACTGAGTCCACAAATTGAATGCCTGAAGCACCCCTATTTCTTAATTTCACACAAATTCTTTTCACAAATTTTGTAAAAATATCACATTAATTAAAATTTACCTGTGCATTAAAATTAAAAATCTGTTTAATGCTTTTTCCCTATACATATGCAGATACAGCTTTAAAATTATGACCCATTAACAATAATTAATAAATTGATAATTTTACAGAGATCAAGCATTAAATTCACAGTTCTGAAGCCACAGAACTAATTATTATATCCATTATCTGCATTTTAATTATCTGCTCACCTTTGAGCAGACCAGGGCTGACAGAACTAGGTATTAGAATAACTTGAATAAACTAAATGCTAGCAATTTCTAGATAATAATACACTTCTTCAATTAATATCCATAAGTTGACAGAGGAGATATAGAGACTGAAAGGCAGTAACATGGGAACAAAGTTCAATTTTCAGCTGAAATTTTCTTAGCATCAGATATTTACAACCTGGGCTACTTCACAAAAATTGCAGGAATGGCCGAGCCCTGTAATAAGCAACACAAAGTCAAATATTTCCAGAACAGAGGCTTCTAAAGGGATTTATTTAGGGCCAGAGCTGATCAGAATGGATAAAGCAGCACAGCTTTTGCAAAGACAGCGGAAAGGTTCTGCACAATAACCAAACAAATTTATGCTCAGATGAGGGTTGTGTGCTCCCCTTGCAACATGATTTATAAAGAGCAGAAAACGGGTGAGTGTCTGAACAAGGAAATGCAGAGAGTGTAGAAAAAGTGGAAGTAAATGACATAAAACATCAAGAAAGACAGGGGGAGTAAAATGTTGTGGAATGAAGCTAAAAATGCAAGGGAAAAAGAGCAAGAAGGTGGAAAATGAAAAGAAGATGGCAGGAAAGGATAAGACAGGTAATATGATTTTCTTCAGGTCCATAAAGAACAAGAGGTCAGAAAGGAAGCAACAGGTTCTCTCACTGCAGACAAGGAATTGTTGACAAAAATATAATGTACTCATTGTGTCAGTCCTTAAAATTAAAAAGAAAATTAAAAATTAACTTGCTACAGACCCCATCTGTCTTGTCTAGAAACAGAAGCTAGAGACAGCCATGGACCTACATTTCCAGGTTCAGGATGTAGCCATAGAAATCAAGGTCTTTGCAGCAATTAAAACATTATGATTCTGAATGTTGAATAAATATATAAATAAGACAGAATCCTTTCTGTGTTGTGAGGAACAAGAGATGTGGAGGTTTGAGCAGCCAAATTAAAAAAAAAAAAAAAATCTGCATTACATTCTGAAGGTGGATGGCAAAAAAAATATTATTAAATTAGCAAGAAAGGCCAGACCTTCAAGACTTTGTCTTGAACCACAGGAAAAGCACTCAGTGTCAAAATTCCCACTGCAACATTTCTGCAATCTTGAGCAAAGGATGAGAAAACTCAGAACTTGGGCAGCTTTCCAGAAAAGCAAACCAACACAAATTTACACCAAATAAGAGATGAAAAAAGATCCTCCTTGCCATTCATAAGGACAAGAATAATGGTTTCTATTTAAGCCGTGGTTGGTTGTGTGTCAGTCTGGTTCAATAAAGGTTTATGAGCAGATAAAGATTTCCTACCAAGTAATTTGGCTGGCAACCAGGAAAAAAAAAAAGAAGAGATTTCCCATCTTTCCCCTGAGTTCCTAGGATTTCTTACTTTCCTGCAGGAAAATACAAGTTCTGAGGACAGGGTAATGTGTCTTCCTGGATATTGTTGTTGCACCCAGAACAGTGAGGCCCCGGCAAGGTATTTTGAGAGTTATAATAATAAAAATAGGGAAAAGAAACAAATAAACCAATCATGCAAAACAACAAAGAAGCATCATGATGGCTTTTAAATGCCTCAAAATGCAATTAATATATAATAACAAAACTAGCAAAGAAGCATCATGATTACTTTTAAATGCCTCAAAATGCAATTAATATATAATAACAAAAGCAGTTTCATAGACAATTAAAATAATGTGACAAAAAGTGTTATTAGTCTCCTTGTGCTTTACTGTACACATCATTATTCTTTCCAGAAGTGTTTTGTTAGAAAATATTTTTTAACATAAAACCCAAGCCAACAAAACAAAAGCCAAAAACCTACAAAGCTAAGCCACCATGCAAACAAATTTTACGTCGTTTGTTACTGTCTCAGTAAACTCACACTTTCCCATAGTTCCTACTGCTCTGCATTTCCACTCTCCCAGTCCTCAATAAGAAAATCCTCAATAAGAAAATACTCATTTTTCCTGCTGTTTGGAGACTGTTATTTTTAGGATGGAAATCCCAGCCCACTGCCTTGACAGTTATAGGTTATAAACAAAGCTTCACTGATCTCTCCTTTTATCAAAATTTCTCTCCATTCCTGCTACAAATGACACACCAGTGCTGTTGGACGGCAGGGATGGCAAAGCCACACGAGCAGTCAGAGCTCAGAATAAAGCAAATGCCCTCCAACAAAACCAACTGTTGACTTTTGCAGGCTTTCGTCAGAAATAAAATGAGGATGTTACTGCTTTCTGAAAGGAATCACAGTTCCCTGCTGATATCTCCTAACATTAGGAGGCATTGATTTGCATACAGTATTTATTGAACAGACTATTGCCAGTAAAAATGAACAAGATAGAGTAAATTAGAGAGTTCATATAGAATGTTTTGCTCCCCCGAGACAAAATACATAACAATGACAGGAATTTTAGCTTCACTTCTTGTCAGATTTTCTTTTTATCCCATAAACCAACTTCGGGAAAGAAATATTCCCAGTAGCTGGAAATCCCATTTCTACCCCTGTTGGTCAAGCAATTCTTTAAATCATAGTTTTAAGAAATGTGACTCCGCTTAAAATTTATATGCTCAAATATTTGATTAATGCCCGCAGTTACAGTGATCACCTTGGCTTTGACTTTGGTAAACAATAAATTTTCCAGAAAGTTTCCCTTTAATTCAGGAGTCTGCCCATATGTATCTCATTGAAGGATCCAGGCTTTTTCTCCTTCTGGGTTTGTTTAAACCTGTCTGAATTTACCTGGAGCCCCATCACGTGAGCACATCAATGAACATATATGTATATAGACTCAGCAATATGAAGGAAAAACCCATCTATCTCCTGCACTCCCTGCCTACAACAAGCTACAGAGATCTTTTTCCCTGTCAGAATTTTCATCTACATTTCAGTTGATCTGACTGCAGTTCATGTATATAAATAAATCTCTATCTTATTAATAATTATATTTTATATTTCCATAAGAACTCTTTTTTTTTTTCAGTAAAATTTTCTTTTATTTCCCCTTGCTAAATAGTCAGGATTCCTCCCTGAAACTTTTAACTCTGCCATTACTCCATGATTTTTTGATGTAACAGATGCAAATTTGAAATCGCCAGCATTTTAACAGGCTTTCTCTGTATTTTAATGATTCTTTAATTAAATCAAGCACATTTTACTGCAATTTACATCACTACAAGACCAAACTTCTTGCCATGAAAAACTGAGGGCCTTCTTTTTTGGAGGATATTAGTAGGAGAGGACTGGGATCTGACATTCCCCATCAACTGGTTTCAGCTCAAAACAGAGCCCATCAGCTACACTCTAGACAAATCTGCCAGTGCAGATAACCAGGATTAAAATACCTTTTAGACCATTCTTGAAGTTAGAAGTGAACTCGTGATTATCCTTTTGAAGGAGCAGCATGTTTCTGTGTGCTGCCCATAGATCTCCAGCCAGCATCAGCAGAGGTTCAGGATCAGGGGATGATAAATCATTCTAAAAAGGATGTGGCTGCACTAAAAAACAGGCGACGAATTCCTTCTCCTGCACACGATAAATTACAGCCATTCACTTCCAGGGTTTTGCTATAGTAACACTTCCCTTATCTGCAAAAATGCATTAAAGCACTTACAAATCTTTCCCACAAAGTGCTCCTCAGCACCTGACCAAGCTAGTTTTCCTCGTCATTGTGAAGCATTTCCATTGTTTGTTACTTATTAAACAGAGAAATTGAGACCATTAGGGCTGCAGCCTCGCCCTCCACTCAGTCCCATGTACCTAAAGTGAGGCAGCTCACACCACAGAGAGCTGTTGATGGGTCTGAAATTTTTACCCGCCCCTCAGCTTACTTGTTAGCCAACATATAGAAACAATTCTTCATGGAACTACACACTCCCAGTTTGCTTTTCAGTCCTGTTAGCATAAGTTTTCTAAATATCTCTGTCTGTCACTACCAGTTGCAAGGCATCCTTTCACAGAAGTGTGATCTGCCATTATGGAAAAAGCTGAGGGCTGATTTCACACCTCTGCTTGTTAAGTATTTTTTAAAGCAAATAAAGCTCTTCACTTAAAAAATAATTAAAGCTAACTCTTCATTAGCAGTTCAAATTGCCTAGGTAAATTTGGTCACAGCTCTAATTTGCACACAGTTTTATCAAGCTGCTTCATTTCATGCTTGCAGAGGATTGCTTTCTGATTATTTCTCTTCCACAAACATTTGTTGCCTTTCTACGATGGCAACACCCTTTAAAAGCTTGAGTCCCAGCTGGAGCACCCCAATGGCACTTTGCCACTGATGCTTTAGAGGCTGCAGGACTGGATTTCACTACTGCAGGAATTCCATGCAGTGGGAATTGATGGGAAATGAGCTTCTACAATGGGGGGCTTTGTCCTGTACCCAAGGAGTGCCTAACTCCAAATCCAAACTCAAAATGCACGAACAGTAAAAAAATAATGGAACATTTTTTGCCAATTCTTCTGGACCCACCTAACTTGCAAGTGAAGAACACAACAGAGTTCTTGCAACTCAGAAACTTTTTGTCATCTTGGCAGTGGCAATCAACCTCTGCAACTCTTCCTGCTCTTTCTTGCACTCTGCCTACAAATACATTTTCCAGGTAAATGTGAGGTTTCGAAAATGAGCCCAGGGGTTTTAAATAACAGATTACTCCATAATCACTGGTTTTCAGACTTCTATTTTCACTGGCCCTCTATTTGACCCTTTGTTTCCCAATTCATTGGGGTTTTATCAGCACTGAGCACAAGTAGCCTTCCAGCTTCACTGGAATGCTTTTGCTCTGTTATCACATCTCTTTACCGAAGCACTTGATTTTTTTTTTTATTTTATTTTTATTTTTTTGCTCAGGGAAAGAACTGAAAAGTCATTAATATTTCTGGTCTTCTGGAATCAGAAAAGACTATAGGTCTGAAGCGGTCTCTGAATTGCATAAATTACGGGCAGCTTTAGGATGCCATGTACCTCACTGATTTGGGCTAGAAAACCCATCTTAAAATTTCCCCACCAATCTCCTTCAGCTATTTTACCCCATCTCCACTTTCCAATAGCAAATAAACGAACCATTTGCCATTGTCTGAAAGTTCTTAGTCTGATTTATTCAAATCTTGAGAGAAAACCAAATAAGCTCGAGAGCATGTTTGTACAATGCAACACCTCTTGCTCCCACTAAATAGGGGCTCTAGGCTACCTCTTATCTCAGCAGCCCAGAAGCAATTCCACAACGTGCCCAGAGCCTGCTTAAGCCCCCTCTTCAGAGCATCATTTAGCAGTTTTGTCAACAAGCTCCAGCAAGCCCCAAAGTAAAACCATTCCATATAAATCCATGGGTGCACTCTGACCTGCAGGATTCCTCTCAGGATGCTCTGAAACGAACTCTTGATTTTTTTTTAAAAACAAACAAACAAAAAAAAAACAACAAAAAAACCCCACCAAAAACAAAACAAAACAAACAAAAACAAACAAACAAACAAAAAACAACAACAAAAAGGAGTTTCTGCACAATTTTCTAGCGCTGTCTGTCTTTGCTGGGTATAACATCATCCCTGAGTCCTTCTGCTCTTCCTCACCAGCAGCTTTCTCTTAAAACTGAAGCTGACAGTCCTTGGACTTAAAGAACATAAACCACAATTTTCATAAGAAATAAATTTCTAAACCAAGTGGGTTAATATGTTTGTTTTAGAGGACGAGGGTGGTGTCATTAATAAGAGCTGCTTTACATCCCTCTTGCCAGTTTGATTTCCTTTGCTAAAAACGAATTTTAAACTGCTGGGAGCACAGCTTCAACACAAGTACCCTCCACTGAAAAGACTGGCAGGCCCTGGTCCTCAGACAAATTTTTTCACTCTATTTTAAAATGTTTTCTAACTTCCACTAGAAATAAAATACTTAAAAACAAACCATAGAAAGAAGGGATTAACACAAACAATGAACAAAGTTGTCTGTGCAGAGTTTAGTACTCTGCAATTTAATCCTATTCTCTTGTTATGAATCCAGAGAAGAACTCCAATAAGTTTTTCAGTATTCCTCCAGGAGAAAGAGGGCAGCAAAACCCAGATTTTCAAACATTCTGAGGTGGTAAAATCTGCAAAGTTCTATGAAATACTGTGCTCACCAAAGCCCTGCTTTGTGCCTTATTAACATTTTTAATTTCTTACCCCTTGAGCACACAAGCACTAAGTGCAGGAAATAAATCAGTGCTCAGGCAGAGCATCCCTGGGTGCAGCTGAAGGACTCCAAGAGATTTTATCTTTTCATCCTTCCCCCACCTCTGATTAAACGCTTGATATTCTGATGGTTTGCAAAGCACTTGTATTTATTCACAACGACCTCTTCTTTACTCGTTTTCACTTTGCTTTGAATTTTTCCTTTCAGAACCATAGTGCTGGGCAAGGGGAAGCTCAAACAAAGCCAGAAAACACTTTTTTGAGAGAAACTCAAGGATATTTCAGGTTATTCACCTCTAGTGTACTAAGGAAATCAGGGAGAAAATCCTTTTGTCTTCCTGACACCATGACACATCTTTATTGGAAAATAATGGGCTGGATTTGAGACAGAGTAATCAAGCTGAAGGTTCTCATTCAGAACATCCCAACCCCATTTTTTGCTGCAGGATGGGGGTGAACTGCTGAGTAGAGGGCTGGATAACAGCTCAGGAGGCAGCACAGCCTCTCAGGCTCTACATTCACATTGCTCTGGATCACCTGCTATATGGCATTTCTCGTGCATAACTTACATTTCTTCCTAAAGGCTCCTCTAGGGAAATGGGTTTGTCTTAATTTAAGCATGTCTTTTGCCAGATCAGATAGGAGGGCCATTTGTGGTTTGCTGCATTAAGTTGAAAAGTCTACTATGATTTTCCAGGAGAAAAAATATTCAAGGTTTATGCTCAACACATTAAGGTGGAAAGCCACTGATAAAATAAGAAACAGCTGGCAAATGAAGACAAGGAACAGTGTTAAAAAGAGAAACTGTGATGTTTTTCTTGCAAGAAGGACGTCAGCAACTCCCATAAATCGTGTACGAGCTCTTAACACACATTTCACTGCAGACCCAGATACGAAAGAGATGTTTAAGTGCTGAAAACCAGCATATGGTAAATTTTAGCAGCGCTGTTTGAGCAGTAGGACCCATCATCAAACTGGGAAGCTCTCCCAGAGGCAGAAGGAAACAGGGCTGGAGGCACAAGTGTTGATTATTACACTGCAGGAGATGAAACTCAGGGACAGCAGCCAGGACTGTCCCCGACCTGTGTCTCACAGGGGGCAGGGCACCGTGTGCTCCCCCTGCCAGAGGCTGGGAGATAATCCCTGGGACACAAAAGCCAGCATGCACCAACCACTGAGCACTCGGAATTCTGCTGCTCCTCTGGACCAGTGTGGCCAGGGACAAGTTATGACCATATGCAGAGCTGGATGGAAACCATGAATTGACAGATCCTCTGTTGGTTTCATGCATTTTGGGACACTGCGGGGCAGTGGTTTTGCAGATTTCAGAGATCATTTGTTGGGTATTCAATAGAGAAAAACATTTTTGTTGACAAGGAAAGGAATCCATAGTAAGACCTTTGTAGGTGATGTACATTTCATATGTAACATTTTCATATCATAAGAATCTTCTTTATCTCTATTAAAGATTTCAATTTCTAAAATGGAGTTCAATGGTACTTTCCATTGACCATTTCACAACAACCGTGGATAATTCTATAGTAACATAGTCACAACTTCCCCAAAAGATCTTCCTCTGTCCAAACAAAATTTTCTATTCAGAAATTAAATGCATACACAATGTTCAGACAGCATTTGCACTGAAGATAAATGACAAAAATTCCTTGCAGAAAGCAGACAAGTTTCAATAGCGTGAAAAACAAACACATTCACCATTTCCAACGGTTCTTGAAATTTTATAGGACAGTGGCTGCAATTGAGCCTTCAATTTAACTGCAGATCTTTCAGGAGCAAACACACATTCAGAAAATGCATGCTATCAACAGGGAGGCAGAGATGTTATCTCTCTCGGTACTCACCTCGTAATTGGCAATTGCTTCTCGATCAAGGGTTCGGGTCACTGAGACGTCCCCGCTCATCTCATTGATTCTAAAAATTCCTTTTGGGTCTTGATCTACTCCCTTCCCAGAGAGGCGGAACTTTACTCCCTCTGTCCCTTCACTTCTGATGACCTGCATGGCAGGAAAAAAGTGATGGGCCATGTTGTCAAATCTTTAAAAACCACATAAGTCATTTCAGCCTTTTAACTAATGCAATGTTCCCTGCCAATAAAATGTGACTATAAAATATTATTTCAATCATTCACGAGACACTGTGCAATTTTTGTGTTAAACCCTGGGAAAGCTACTCATGTTCTTGGCCAGTTCCTATCTTAGTGACTTCAATTTCACTACTTAAAGTTTCTGTTATTCCATCACTGAATTCATTCTATGTCTAGAATTTGACATTTCATTTAATGCTATTTCTTCTTTTTAGTTAAATTGATAAAACGGCTACAAACTTTAAAAAAAAAAAAAAATCTATTGATTGCCAAGAAGCACTATTATTTCATAACAACCCTTACCACAACAGAGAGCAATCACACAGTGCTTTATTAGTCATTGCGAAGTCGTTACACACCACTTTCAGGTTGGTCTTTTTCCCCCCAATTCTCTGTCAAACACTTCCTTTCTCAGATTTCAAATCAAAAGTAGAATCCCTGTATGACAATACCAGAATATCCTGCCCAGAATACTCCTGAGTCCCACAGCTGGAATTAGCCCACTGCCCAAATTTCTATTTAGGTCTATGTACACACCCATGAGTGTGTGGAGACTCCTTGTTACTACCACCTTATTTTCCCATGAGAACAAAATCCCTAAAAATCCGATTTCATGGCAGCCTCACGTTAGCGACAGTAACATTTACCAACCTGCAGAGCCACACAAAGTCAGCTATAAGCTACATGCTTTGCAAATTTGTGTTTGTACACCACCATCCGAGGGATTATAAATTAATCTTGCCCTTTAAGGCTGACAGTCTTGCCAAGCCATTTCTTCCCTCCACTGTTTGGTGTTCTTTTGTTTCTAGCAGTTTCATATCGCTGATTTCCACAGAAACATTAAGCCAAAAATTTATATTCTGGTCTGAATTACAGCTCAGGAAGAGGAAGGGAGAAAGTGGCCTTCAAAATCTGGACCTTCTCCAACTCTGAGATAATAAATATGCAGGGTGTTTAATAATGTCCCTGAGGAAATAAATGTTTGCTGCCCTATTGCTGTGGGTTGAGCAGCACTGGTTTGCAGATTACTGGGCAGTGAGATTTTGACTTAACTCTGTAATCATTATTCCTTTATTTTAATTGAGAATAAAATTGCCACAAGTTATGAAATAGGAAATCAGTGCTTTCAGAGATAAAGTTTTGCTATACAAACCCTTTGGGTAAGGGAGACATTTCAAAGTAAAAACCTGTTTTGCCTCTTTTTTTTTTTTTCTTCTTTCTTCCAACACTCAGAAATACTAGTGGTTGAAGTTTCCTTCCTGTATATTTTTGAGTAAGTCATGCCAAAATACAAAGGCAGACAACACTGCAGGTGACAAAAGGACAAAGTCACTTTGAGACTTCTGGTTTGGTGATGAAACTCCGTCTTAATGGCTCCTACTGAAAAGTTACCTGCTGTTCAGGTCATTTTTGGGCCAATTTCTGGTATTTTTTACATCAAGCCTAAAAATATAAGTTTTTCTTAACATGAAGCTACGCTTGAGATTTTGCAATATCATGACCATTTCTCTACTTTTGAGGGAAAAGGATGAATTGATTTTTTTCTGCCCTCATGTCTGAGACTTATTATGAGGCAAGTGCACCTTCCTATATGAGAGCAGTGGTTTAAAAGTCTTGAAATCATCCCCAGGCCAGCACAAAAGTCTAACTTTAAGATGTTCTTTACCTCAGCCATTTTCACCTTTCAAACATTACCTGTTTATGACAAATTTAACACACACTATAAACACAATGCCCCAGCTGTAATGATCAACAATAAGAAAGAAAAGAAAACACTGGGCTCTAAAAGGGAATTTGTTAAAAAAAAATAAAAAAAATAAAAAAAAAAAAAATCCAGGTATTCATATGGAAATTTTTCTCCTCTTTAGATAGAAAAGCAAGAATGTAATAATAGTAATAGTAATAGTGGTAGGCCTAGTAGTCCTAGTAGTAGTAGTGGTCCCTGCAAGCCCAGCTGGTGGGGAAATTCCTTCTCAACACCAAATCTGGCAAAAATCTTCACCTTGAATTTGATGGTGAGATACCCCAACGTGACGCCTGAAAGTTCTGTGCTCCTCGGAGCTGACACATCACACCTCTCACCCCAGCTCCAGCTGCAAACCCTTCTCCAGCGCCTGGAGCATGGCAGCAGCAGAGCTACCAGAGAGCAGAGGTTTCCTACACGACTGGATGAGCTCACTCAGCTCTTTGAGGACTCCGGGGAGCCGTCACACTCTCGGTGCGACCCTTTGCAGACCTTTTCCTTTTCTCAATTCTCCTGTCCATGGCTCCAGGTGCTGCTCAGCACCTTCAGCCTGATGCTGGGACCCCGGCCCGGCGCTGAGCGCTTGCCCAGGAGCTGCCGCCGGCTCTCAAAAATTCGCTTTCCAAAGGTTCGTTAAAACGCTTAATTAGCCACAAGAGGGAGCCTCGAACTCCCAGGAATGTCAGGGAGAACATTACCAGCTCCTAATTAAGATGCTTATATAATGGCTGCATAGTTCAAAGAAAGTGCATTTCCCAGTTCACACGGAGCTCAGTACAATGAAAAGTTTAATAAAAATCAGGCTTAATTTGCCATATGGTTTGGTGCTTCAGCAAGAGCAAGGAAGAAAACAGGAGGGTTGTCTGACATCTCCTCTGGCAGGGCTGAGATTCGAGCACTGGCATAAACACAGCACTGTTCACGGGAAAATTTCATAGCTCACGATGCACTTGCAGAACAATGCTTTCCCAACACCCTGGTGGAGGTAAAACAAGGCCAGACTATTTCTGCTGAAATGTTTGCCTCGGGATTTCTTTTTTACTTTTCTAAAATACGCATATGAAGTCCCACAGTCAGTGCTATACTGGAAGCCCAGACAGCAGCAGATATTCTCATAATTTTTCACCGCTTCAGGAACTTCAGTGCACGTTCTAATACTGAAAATGTCTGCACCATATGGCAGTGGCTACGTGTTGCTTATAAAGGCTCTGCATTCTTAGGAAATGGTTGTTAAGGCAGCAAGGACCCCACCACCCACCCACAAGACAGGAATACTTTATCCAGCATCCCAATTTCTACCTATTTCATTCTCCCTTGTTCTGATCTCACAGGTCAGAGGGGACTTTCTGTGGGCAGCTGGCTCAGAATAGACACCAGCTGAGCATGCCACAATAAAATGGGCTGTTGGAGGCTGCTCCCTCACCCAGGACACAAGGACAGCACTGCATGGACACTCGGACATCACCCACTTTCCCATCTCAAGGGTACTTCAGGGAATAATTGGGAATTGACGGGATCCATCCCACAGGCACAGCACCCACGACAGCTCAGCAAAAGGCTCTTGTGATCCTGCTCAGCTGAAAGACACTTCCAAGCAAACAGAGCATCACGGAGCTGACAGGAGCTGCTTTCTGCTGAACCATGGCCAAAATGTATTTCCCCAGTGCTATTTGTCAGCTGACATTATGTATCCCTCACAGCTAAACTCATTCCAGCAATGTGATCCCCCTGTTGTTACGGGTTTATCGCAAAAGTAAATCAGAGTGTTCTCAAGAGAAGAAGAGAAATAGAAGCACGCTGCCCCAAGAGAGAGAATTCACAGTTCTGCAGTGCCAGCAATTCCATTCCAAACAGCCCCGTCCTCAGTTACCAGTTTCATTCTTTAAGAAATGTTTGCCTCACAACCACTCCTATATTTTTTTAGTTTTTGATGCCAGGTGAATTATAGATGCATCATAATAGTTTCACCTTTTAATTAGAAAACTAATCCTATCCCCAGACAACAATATTTGGTTCATGCCCCAGTTCTTTTCATTTCAGAGCAAAAAAAAAATAAAAAAAATATTTGGGGGGTTTTTTTGTTTTGTTTTGTTTTGTTTTTTGGTTTTGTTTTTTGGGGTTTTTTAAAATTTTTTGGAAGGGTTGTCTGGTTCTTGTGTTTCCAAGCCTCTTAGGAATCAAATTTATTGATGGAATATTAAAAGGTGAACTATCTTTTTTTCCTCAAAACACTGTGCTAAACAAGAGCAAAACAATGGTTTGGGCCCATTGTTTAGATAGTGTATAAATAAACAAACACTTCCTGTCCTGCCATACTGAAAATTAATCTTTACAGTCAGAGGCTCCATCTGCTCCACTCTGACTCAAGCACTCTTTCAACCAAAACAAATGCAAAATATTCCTATCGTTATTCAAAAGCATTAACCAACAGAAACTGCTTCATTACTATAAGTTAACATACAAGACCCGTGGCTAGAAAGGAATTTATATAGTTTGCTGAGTTTAATAATTTATTATGTAAAAAATAATACCTCTAGCTTCTTTAATGAAGTGTCAGATAAAGTAGCTGAGCATGGGAGGCAAACTGGGCTCTCTGATGAAGGCAGATATTGGCTTTCTCTCTGATCAGAACTTTCTCCAGGTGACAGGCAGGGAAATGCAGGGGCTTCATTCCCATAATGGTAACAGGAATTATAAAGCTTCTCTAAGTGACTTTGCCCTTTATTAATGACATTTAAGGTTAAACCCAGCACAGGATATTTTTCAGGCACCACTTTTTCTTGTTCACATAATGGGCTATTAACTTCACCCCTTTATCAACCAAAGCACATCTGGGCAGGTGCCTTTTCAGGATGGTATCCAAAACAAGTTAATGGATACAAGAATGAATAATATTTGTGAGATTCAAGTAAACAGCAAAACTTCAGCAATTAAAGGTGTTTATGGAAAGCAACAACCCGGGCGATATTACAGTCCTACATTTCAAACCATTTCCAGAACAGTTTTCAACTATGAAAGAAGAAGACGCAAGGTGTGTCAAAGCTGTGTCCACCTCCAAGAGCTTTCCTGAAAAGCTGAAACCAGGCAATCACCCACTCAAATCCTGGTACCTGTGCTTGCACCTGGAGGGGCCCTGCAGAGCCCTCAGGCACGGGATGGAAAGGGAATGTACAACACAGACCCAGCCCCTGGGACAGCCAAGGCAAGGGAACACAAGTCTGAGGGGACAACTTTGGGTTCTGGGGGAAGCAGAGCTGGGAAAAACTACATTTAGTGCCTCAGACATTCTTTCTGTGCCATCAGGTCCTAACGCTTTGCTTGGTGCTGTTGACAGTCCAAACAACAGTGCTCATCCCCCGGAGAAAAGAGATGTACATAGACAGCAGACTGGATGGAACCCAGCAAAGAAAGCCAAAATTCACTTATTTTAAACTTTAAGGACCTATTCTCTATTTCAGATCCTGGGTGAAGCACAAATATCTGAAACTTGCACTGTAAGATACAGATTTGGGTTCATAATTACACAGTGCTTCTCAGTCAAAGAGATTACTTGGAACTTTAAATACAAGGTAATTAATCCTTTAACAAAGTTTGGGTTCTGTGTTTACTTCTGTGGATTATTTGTTATTTATCCTTATGTATTCCTAAACTTTTAAACCTCAGTGGCACTGGGTAAAACTCTTTTCACAGGATTAACAATTACTTCTTAGTCACGTTATTTTCCACTTGTTTTCTTAAGACTTATGAATTACAGAAAGAAAAAAAAAAACAAAACAAAACAAAACCAACAACACGTGCATTATTATGATAGTGCATCCGTAAACTTAAGTGTTTTAATACTTGTATAACACTTCTGAAATATTCAGTACTGGGTATACTTATACTTTGAACAGGAAAACTTTAACATCAACTTTCAGAGGAGGAACATGGGAATTAAAAACAGGCATTGAAATTAAATGAATCATGAAAATGAAAAAAAAACATACACTGATATTCTCAAGTGGGTTCTTCTCTAGCATTTTAACTCTGAGCTTTGTAATGCAAAACGTTTCAGGAAGTGTCAGATTTAGGAACAAGGTTGGGAGAATTAAAGCACATGCTTTTAGCATATTTTGGTGCATTTCTGCAAGACTGATTAGAGGCTGGAAATGGCACCAATGTTCCTCGCCTAAAGGCATTCAGACAAAACTGTGAATGCTCTGTCCAAGCACCACATTGAGGACTTCACGTACAAGAAGGAAATAGAACTTGCACTGCTCAAAAAGCGGGTGAAACACTGAAAGATTTTTTTTGGACTGAGGCTCTACTTCCTATAAAATGTACTGTACCAACTATTCTTTTGTTACACCAGTGCAAACACAATGTTTTACTAAGTAGACACAACTGCAGATCTGAAATTTGACTAGCTTTATAAATTTCATAGGCAAATATTTCAACCAAGCATCTCAATGTATGAAAATGACACAATATATTAAAAATCAGTAAAGTTGTTCCGCCACCGGGGCTCCATTTTCCAGGTCTTTTTAGAATAATCAAAACAAATAGGATATTTGATATTCAACCCAATGATATCTTCCCAACATAATGGCTTTTTATCATAATTACGCATAAATGTTTACAAAATTCAGATCAACTTCATAGTGGGTTGCACAGGTGTTCAAGCAAAATGAATTTATGCATGAGGGAGCCCTGGGCACTGGTGGATCCCTTCAGCCCCAGGTTCATTATCGTAGTTGTACACAGATGCAATAATTCTCCCTGAAGAACCCTTTCCAGCAGTTGCAGGGGTTGAAATTTGAGGATTTAACCAATGTAAATAGCTAACAGTGAGCATTTGCTCCAAGATCGAAGCAAAGTAATTCAATAAACACATCAAGATGTGCATTAGCTTTTGTAGCAGGTAATTCCTCAGCTTCCTTTTACTCCTAATTTATAAAGAGCAAGAAGATTCATTACAAATAATTTTCCCTTTCCCTGTTCCTAGCAGTCTATTTCACATCTGCAGACTCAGGTTCCTGTGCACACCACAGGGCTCACAAACACAGCTTTTCAGGATCTCAGAGGGAAAGGACTGAGAAATGCTCCTTGTCACAGGAGCCTGGCTGTTTCACTGGCTGGCCCGGCCTTTCAGGAGCCATTTAAACATCGTATTTTATTTGCTACTTAAGCGACTTGCAACACCCTGTCACTTGGAGGAATTGGAGCTCCACTCTCTGCTGAGTGACAGCCAGACGGGGTAGCTCCAAAGCTGTGGTCTGTCAGGAAAAAAACCTGACTGTGATTGACAGTATTAAAATAAGAACTCAAAATATCCCCTTGAAAACAAACAAACTAAGGGATTATTTGGTTTTACATAGGAGCTTCACTGAAAGATCTAAAAAGGCAGAAATTAAGAGGCAGCATTGCCACATTTGATGGGTTTGAATTGCAGAAATTCAGGATTTAGGAGGGTTTCCACACTTGGAATCATCGCAGGTGCAGCTAAATCTGGAAGAAATGAGAGAAAAGAGGAGAACAGACCCAATTTACAGCACCTCTGCTCGGGTATTTCACAGTGCTGTTTATTCTGAATGAGATCAAAGTCTTAATTTATTACTGAGGGCCTCTAGTGCAGCATCCAGACAAGCGCAAGGCAGTGACCTGGCCCTGCCTGGGAGCGCCAGGGCAGCGTTTGGGCTGGAATAATCTGCTGGTTATTAGAGCTCTGGAGAGCTCTGCCTTGTGTGGGGAGCGCAAAAACCTGGCTGCTTCCTCTCCCTGCAGCCCCTGGGACTCAGCTACAAATGTTATCTTTAGATCCACGCATGCAGCAAAGAAAGGAATCAAGATCTGGATTAGGTGGGACCCTCCAGCTGGGCAGAGTAATTGGAATTGCAGAACAAGACACTGAAGTTGGAGAGCTGACCTGAGGAACTGGCTAGGAGTAGTAAAGTGAGAAAATGATGAGAATGGTCGGCCTAATATGCTCTTGAAAATTAAGACTCGGTTGAAGCCAAAGAAATTTCTTGGAGGATTTTGACTAATTTTATTTTTGCTTTAGCTAGCAACCTGATGAGTGCTGAATGTGAAAATATTTTGCAATTAAAATGAACTTAGAGGAATAAGTACCCTATCAAAAGTACTTAATTTTTATAATTGAAGATATTAAAAAAGAAATATCATGATGAAGGGTATTTTTTTTTCTAAATTTGGTTCGATTACATGAAGTCTGTCTAATACTTGTGGATACTTTAAGAACCTGCTTAGCACCCAATTCCCACTTGTAGCAAACAACCCACAGATCTAATTATAGATTTTCCTCAGTCACTAGTTCCCTAGGAAACGAATCCATGGCTCATGTCTTGCTCATGGAAGGTCATAGGAGGAAGATAAATATTTTTCTGTGTATAGAAACTTATCTAGAGGTCACAGGTCTGCATCTCAGCAGATGCTGGTGCTTCTGCCAAGGGCAGATGGCAGCTGTGTTTGACAGTTATCTGGGATATTTAAAACTTTTAAACATTTCAGGATGATGAAGTATGAATGCTTCTATAAGTTAGTTTATGCTTTTTAAAAAAAAAAGTAATTAGAATTTTTGATTTCAGTTGACTACACTAATTTCAATTTTTATAAGTGGATCGACCTCACTTTTCATCTAATACCATCAGAGGTCAATTCAAAACAGCTCTGAGTAGTCAGAGCTCCTTAAAAACTGCAGGCAGAAATGTAACTTAAAGATATGAATGGTAAATATAATTTGTGTTTTCTTCATATTGGCCCTTAAATTATCAATGTCATCACAAACCTGATCAAAAGTTTTACCTATGTGCTTGAAGAACCTTTTATTAGCAATTCCATGTGTGACTGTTTGAAGATCTAACACAGACTGCACGGCAGAAGCCTCTGATAATGTTACTCAAATGGAAGTTTTGACTACACCTTGATAAATTTGACTGCTTCTAATTGAAACAACAGCAGTCTGCAGTGACTAAATGTTAGTAAATATGTCTTTTCCTAATCTAAAACCAGACAATTTTAATAACATATTAATCTACTGTATTAGTAAAAATTCTAATCATGCTGACACTGAAAAGAGACTTAAAAAACAAATGAACCATCTACCAGAGTGACTTCTACTTGGTTTCATTAAAGCCAAATATTCAGTTCATACACTACTTGAGTAGCCAGAATAAAATGAAGGGTGGATCTCTGGAGGTCTTTGGAATGAACTTTTAAACTACTGATACATTTCTAAAAACACTGAAAAGGATCCAGTGTAATCGCAGAGGTGCCACGAGATCAGGATGGTTCTTGTCCCTGCTGCCCACCAAGGATTTATTTTTGTATCCACGTGAACAGCTCTGCCCCTGTTTGTGGC
The DNA here is from genome assembly GCA_013396955.1 of Regulus satrapa. NCBI lineage: Eukaryota > Metazoa > Chordata > Aves > Passeriformes > Regulidae > Regulus > Regulus satrapa. The sequence goes on along the minus strand of VWZN01016700.1, from coordinate 1,708,574 downwards.
TTTGCAAGGGCTCTCTCCAATAACGTTGTAGACAGTAAGAAATTATTCCTGTTTGCTGACATCAAGATAGCTCTGTATACCTAATTCTGGACTTGCAAAACTATTTAATTCAATTTTGCAACAACACCAATTACTCAACCTGAAGTTATGCAGAAAATAGCTGCTCTAGGTTAGTGTGATAATTCATGTAAATTTTATAATTTCCTTCCTTGAAAATCTGGAAGCTGAACCATAAAATTTAACTACAGAGAACATCTACATTTTGTGACTCAGCAAGCTGAAAGTTGTCTCTGTTCCAAGTGAGGATGTCTTTGGTTTAGTCTCATCTCCTATTGACACAGATATTTGTACCAATATTTCTGCATAAAAATTTGCATTTGTGTGCAAAGGCTGGCATCTATACCTGGAGAAACTGTGGAAAAAGGCCAAATTTGGAACAGGAAATGCTTTAACTACCCTTTCTACACAGTGAGAACTCTCACAGTCCTTAGCAAGTGTTATCTAAAGTGAACCAGTTGCCACTGATTTTCTCTGCTGGCAAACAAATGTCAACCTGATTTAATCTAACTGCTCATTTAGAACGAAAAACTCCACATAAAGCCAAAAATCTCCTACAGAAAAAATCTGAAACGTTGAGGGGATTACAAGGATATTGGAAAGAACTGCACAGCTGCTTGCTTTGAGCTCGAACAGATTATTTTAAGAGTATAAGTCAGATTTACTGGTATCTCTGAGAATAAATAACAAATAATCCACAGAATGTTGAGTGATCAATTACATTTAAAGTTTGAAGTAATCTCTTTTGAGAAGCCTTATTCCAGAATTCAGCCAAACCAGTGTCATGTTGACCATCATAAGAAAAAAATGCCTTCAAGTCAGGCAACACAAAAATATCCTTCAAAATATTCTCCCAGTTTTCAAAGTGCATTGATAACCACAGAGCTTTTCTTCAACTTTCACTAAGCAACAAATAAAGCTACAATGTAATAATGTGAAGCGATGGTTCTCGCAATCAGCATTGCCCATTTTTGTGAAAGATTCCAATAAACACAATTCAAGCTAGAAATGCAAGCTTAATTAAAGCTACAGTAAATAGGTTCCATAAGATTACACATGAAAAGTTTGACTGTTTTAACCAATAATTATTAAATATGGCCTCAAAATATGAAGTCTAAGATGACTTTTATGGGAAGCTCTACAGGGAAACTACTAACATAACAATTCTTTTTAGAAAATAATTTTCTAAGTTCCCTAAAATGTGATACTGTTATCACACACATCACCAGCTAAATAAGTAAATAAATAAATAAAACTTTAAAATGCAACTTCAAAAAAAAGTTATCATGGTCACTGAAAGGAAGGAACTGGAGGGTAAATACATACAAGGTTCTTAAAGGTTTGATTTTGCCCAATGGTGACCTAAGGCAAAAAGTTATAGGCAATAGAAATAATGGATTTTTTTTTTCAACTCTGCATTTCATAAAATTGCAAGTTAGTATCAGCCTCTGAATTTATCATTTATCATTACTTAAATCTTAATTACAGTTATTATTCAATTAAAATAAAAAAAAAATTCTGAGCTTTTTAATCCACTTGTGGCTAAATACAAGATATTTTTCCACTACCTCTAGCAGCTTTATCTTTTCTAATTCTGACAAAATTAGATGCTTTCCAGTCACATACAATTGCTTTGCCATAACACTGTTCAAAGTCAAAAAACACTATTTAAAGCTAATAGTAAAATTTTGTGAAAGTTTGAGCTGTTAAATTACTAAACTGTTACATACATAGGCTTGGTGGATAATGGCTATGGCCTTCTTTATCTTGCAGAATGTAAATGTAGCTAATAGTGTGGAAAAAAATCATTTTAATACTTTAGCTGAGACTGAAGAAAATAAAGGATAGAGAAAGACATTCAAGAAGTAAAATGCACACTGAATAAACCAGAGCACAGAAGAAAAAGGGGGATATTTTTGTAAGGTATTCTAAATGTTAGAAAGAAATTCCCTCTTTTGTAACAACGAGATTTTGATTTAAATGAGCTTAGGAGTCGAGGAGGTTCTGTTCCATCTACCAGAACAAGCTTTAGCCATTTAACCTTAAAAAGAGCACTTTAATGCTGTTTAATAGGAATCTGACGTAATCTAGTCCTGCTAAGGCACATACTGGATTCCAAGAGTCTGGAACAAGGTCTGAGAAGTGGATTCAGCCCAGGAGGAATCCCAATGCCAGAGCAACCTTCGTGTCTCCATTAATTCAGTGTCCTCAGGGCTTCATCCTATGGTGCTCAACAAATGAGTCATCCATCCCATAATGACAGAATTAAATCAGGAGTCAAACAGAAACACAGGTCTCCAGTGTCATTTTAAACTGGCAAAATAGAAATATCCAAGCAGTCCCTGCTCCGCTTGGGTGTGCAGAGAGGATCCAGCTGGATTGTGCACCGGTATTGGAACCACAGCTGCTCTGGGCCTTGGCTTTAGGTCTGGAGCAGCACCAGCCAAATCTGGGGCCTTGGATTTCCTGCCCTAACAAGGTGCTGGCACACTGCTAAGGAAGGGAAAAGAGAGGGCACACCCCAAAAAACAAAAAGGATTTAATTCCGCGGCTGTTTACAGTTCATGCTAAGCACTCCTCACTGGTAGTGGCATTATTAAGTGATAACCTATAATCACCCATGGTCATATTTTACTTCAATTATGGCGGTGTGAATCCCAAATGCACCTGGTTTTCATAGACATTGCTTCAGCTCAGTGTTAACAAACAGCCCAGTCCCTTCTCACCTGCCCATACAGGTTCAGTTTGTTATTGTAGTTCCATTATTCAGAACAAATGAAAGAATTAAAAGCATTTCTGATGTAATTAATTGCTGTCTCCCTATATTTAACTGCAGATAAGTATGACTGAAAACATCCAAAGATAATAAATATTTATTAGGTACATTACTGAACCTGTTTTACTACAAATTTATTACTTATTTTCATGTAAAAAGGACTAGACTGCTCTAGAATATTCACAAGTCTCATATGAATATAGAAATATATAGAGATTCTCCAAATAATATGCTGACAACTATAAAGATGAAGGCACAAGAGTACACCCATCCTCATGAAGAATTCAGCAATAAACTTAAAGCAATGCCTTTTTCTCTTCTAATTTAAGGGAAATGCAGGTAAAACTGCAGCAATAATTAATGAAGCAAAAAGAGCCTTTATATTAATGAATAAAGTTAGTTTCCCCAGGATAAGGTATTGTTGTTTAATTTTTACCAGAAATTAGGGCTACAGGCATATGATCACAATTCTCAAATAGAAGTAAAAAAAAAATATTTAATGGTATCAGTAAGTTTTTTAAAATGTAAATTTGTCAACAACCCATTGTGGAGGTACAAAAATAATTTAGCAATGTCTACCAAGTTTATTAATAATTAAAATCACCTTAATATGTATGTTTCTATGGTTACACTTAATGTGTATAGAATACAGAAAGATCTCAAAACAGTCCCAGGATTTCCCAGCTATTAAGGAGAGCAGAGACGGCTTTGAAATTGATCTTTAGAAAGAATAGTCAAGTCATTTCAACTGCAAATCATTCATTTCAATTCCAGCCAGAGAAATCAATGGGCAAGAAAACAGATCTCTCATCAATTAGGACTGCCTCTCTACATCTATCACTTTGACCTATCTTGGGAATTTTCAATTGACAACACAGTATATCAACATTAAACTAAACCTACAGAAAAATAAATATTGGAGAGATTTATATTAGAAAATGTAGTCACTAAAGTTAGCCCTTCTGCAGTATTGTCNAGGCTGCAGCACCATTCCATGGACTGACACCAGCACCCTGACTGACAGGGCTCAGGCTGGATCCTGACTCTGTCCGTGTTCTTGTACTGCAGCATTTTATTTTAGTATTCCTATTAAGTCGTAGTTTGTTTAAATTTTTGTCCCCTTGCTATTAAAGAACTGTTATTCCTATCCTCATATCTGTGCCTGAGAGCCTCTTAATTTCAAAATTAGGAGGGAGGGGGTTTACGTTTTCCATCCCAGGGGAGGCTCCTGCCTTCCTTAGCAGACAACTTCATCTTTTAAAACCAAGACAAGTATCTTGGAGAGGAAGCCTAAAACCACTCAGTTGAAAACTCCAAGTTCAAATGGTCCCAACCTTCAAGGGCAAGGCCGCTCCTGCACCTTGAGCAGCTCAGGACAAACAAGGGATGCGTCATCCCAGCAGCAAGAAGCCAATAAAGCCCAGCAGTAGACATTACAATATCTCCTTTTACACTGCAGGTGAACTGGAGATGCACAAATTATCAGAAATGCCAGGAGAAGTAACTTTAATTCTATTTTAACTGCAGATTACACACACCATAGTGATGAAGGGAATGAGACACCAAAATTCCCCTGAAAATGTGGGCCTTGGTAACTTAAGTCTCACTACTTTCAGAATTAGTTTTCTGTTTCTACCATTGCCTACATGCTTTTGAAATGCTAGATGACTCTTTAAATAATAAGGTAATATTTGAAGACAAATAATGACTCAGACATTCCTCACCCCTTCTCGCTGCTTTCCAGATGCATTTGAATGATAGAAATTGTATTTAAAAGAACAAGAACTTAAACCAGGCATGGTTTGTGGAATTACAGAGCTGCAAAGTACCTACTTGAGCAGCCACCCTGAAATGCTCCTGCAGTGTGTTTTCTTTACAAAGAGCAGCACAAATAATTCAAAGATGAACCAAGAATTGCACAGGAATGGGCTGGGGATCATTCCTGGATGCATCTGCCCCTGGATTCCCCCTGCAGTGGTGGTCGGTGTGACACCGTGCCAGCACCAGAAACCCTCAGGCACAGCAGCAAGGACACCCTTTCCTTTTGGCCTCCACATCTTATGATAGTACCCAGAATATCACAACGCTTGACAAAAATTATCAACCAATTCTAACCTTCAGCACTGATAAATTGCTCTGCAACACTCTAATCTTTCCATTACTTGTCAGTCTCATGACTCGTTTTGGATGATCTCCAAACTCTGTCACTGCAACCTCTCCTTTTCCAGGTAATTTCTGTTGTGTTAAACAACACAAATCACTGCAAAAATTCTTGAAAATATCTATTGGTAAAACTTTTTCTGTGGAAATCTGTTTCCACACTGATGTTTCAATCATTTTTTGGCTGAAGGAAGCATTTTCTCTCAGTAGAGAAACCCAAGTATGTTTTATTGATCGGATTTATCTACGCCTTCAGCTTCCCCAAAGATCTTAATACATTTAGGAAACATGATTGGCCTTAAAAAAATCCATGTTGACTGTTCACGTCATGATTGTTCCAAAGTTTATCTGCTCCAGCTGCGGCATCTTGGCTTGGACTGATTTCCTGGTGCAGGAGTGGGATTCAGTGGGCTGTAGTTCCTCATGGTTTTCAGGGCTTCTTAGGGAGCTTTTTTAAAAGAATGGGAAGGATGTGAGACCCCTCATTCCAGAGCAAGTGAAGCCAAGGAGCAGGGATAGTTACATGCCACAGTCAGGAATTAATTGCCAGTTTGAACACTACAAACTTGCTCTTCCCTATTTTATATTATTAATATTTTTTTCTCTTTTGCTCTGAATCCATTTGTTTTGACACTTCCTTTTGAGATGCTCCTTCATAATCCTGTGCCTTTCCTCCACTAAGAACATCTGCAGTGTGACACAGCTTCCCTTCTTCCTAAAATACTTGAAATATTATAGTTTTCTCCTCCAATTTGACAGGACTTTCACTTTTTTAAGGGAGGTTGGGTATTTTGAAGAATTCTCTTACAGTCTTTTCAAACCTCCAATAGAACTAAAATTTTGGTATGACCTGTTTGTCACCCAGACCTGTAAAACTCAAAATCTCCTGACCATAAGTTCATGCCTGATACCCGTGGCAGACCTTGTTCCTAAATTATGTGCAATGAGATAATTTCTCTCTCTGTTCAACATAATAATTTCTTCCTTTGAAAGCTGCTGCATAAGGGTTCATTACACAAGCAACAGGGAGTCCCTCCTTGAGAGAATCAAGGACAAAAAATGACAACTGAGCAGTGCTTTGCCTCTAGTCTTTGATTTAAAAAGCTGATGGGAAAATTTCTGTCTAATTCTAAAAATCTAATTAACTCTGATGTCCAATAAGAATTTTAGGAAGCAGTTCTTTTGAAAAACATGTGAAGAAGAATTTCTTTTTTGTTCTTGTCTCTGCTGCTCTGGACTGGATTGTGCCTGTCTCCATCTGCTGTAAATTAGAAGCACCTCTGCATGCACATCATCAGGGAACATGGGCTTCATTTGTTCCCAGGATTAAAAGGCTGATCAGGGTGGGAGCCTTCAACAGGAAAACTGTGGTCAAAGCTTGTTTTCTAGTGACACAAAGAGCTGGTGGGTATAAACAGCAGCAGCATGTCCTGAGCTCACAGCAGCTGACTCTGAACCACTTCTGCATCTCCTGAGATGAAGAGTTTGGAATCACCAATGTGGTGGAATCTTGGGGGAATAAATACAATCAATTTTCTACTACTTATAAAAGTAGCTTTCTAGTACTTACAAAGAGCATCCGTCATCAGCCATGCCCCAAAGGAAACAATACGTGGTTTTTAAGATTTCTAATTAACAGATAATTGCACTTCCTTTTTTTTTTTTTAAGCATTATTGTATCATCATTGTGGTTTTTGTTTGCTTGTTAGTTTTTAAGAAAAAAGAATATGATTTATTAGCAATTAGTATTTACATAAGAAAATTACTTAATGCAGTAATGATAGTATAGGAGCTTGAAAAAAATTATCCATGTATAATAAATTCTATTAGTTCAAGTTAATTTTCATATTCTAGTGACCCTTAGCAAATTCAGGTTTGCCCAACAGCACAATACTGGATGAAGTTGATTCATTATGTTTTCCTATTTACACACTTCCAACATACTCTGCATTGCCCATTTTGTTGTATGAAATTCATAGAAATCCTTACAGTTTTTCTTTCAATTAAAATACATGTTGCTCACTGCAGACATTGCTCTCTCCATGGGTCTGATTTAACCATTATTCCAACCCTCCAACAGCTTCCTCAGGAACATTTCCAGGCTTCTTTGCCAAGTAGAAAAGGATCTATCAAGGAAAAGCTCTTTTGCTAAACATCTGATTCTTCAGTCTGATCTCCTGAAAAAGACAACACTCAACTGGTCCAACCTTTTGGATAGTTTTGACCAATTTGATGAAAGAATGTCCAATGTGCAAATTTCCTAGAAGTGCCACAAAAACTGGAGCAATGCTGAGTGAAAAGATCTATTGACACCTGCAGAGACAGGAAGGAAGGATTTCCATGTTTCACATGTATATTCCATGCCTGCTCAGGTCAGCTGCAGCTCCAGGATTTGCTCCCTCTTAGCCCAGTTTTAAATATCAGGAGGCAGAAAATAACCCCAGTGGTGCTGAGGGGATTATTTAGGGTTACTGTGCCCGAGGTGCTGTCATTGATAAGAGCACCTGGGTTTGTTGCAGGGAATTTTATTTGTAGGAAACCAGCTTTCATCACTTCTATTATCATGAAATACTTGTAATACATTGTAAATCAAGCTTGAACATGAATTCTGTTAAATTAATATAGCCCCTGAATTCAAGTTGTAGCCAAGCTCAGCTACATCTACCCAGCTTTTTTTTTCTTTTTTTTTTTCAATTCTAATAAGTAAAAAATATATTAAGACACATGTTATTGGATTATAGGGATCACTATTACTTTCAATTTCTGGGCTTCATTGTTGAACAGATTCCTATTATCAAATCCATTCTTAAGCTCAATTGGAAATGTAAGCTTAATAGTTTCGTCCATGCTTTGTAGAAATGAAAAGAAAAACTTCTGAAGCTGTTTGAACCTTGATGAAAATCCTATTTTCCAAGTGCACTTTCAAAATTTTCCCTGAAAACCTATTGAATAAAGTGTAGTTTGATATGTACATGATCAGCTTAACTCACACTTCCTTCAAGGGTCCTTTTTTCCCCACTGCAATCTCCCAGGAGAGTTGGCCTTATCAAAATGCCTCTCCCACTTTGATGGAAGAATTTCTGTCAGCTTCAATGTGCTTAGGGTCAGGCAGGGATACAGGAAAGTGAAATGTTTCAGTGCCTGCTTACAAGACTCCAAGGCATTGATGAGGGGTGAACACAAACTTACAAAGACTCTGCTTAAACTGCAGCTCAAGCTAAAGAGTATTACTAAAATAATGCCCTGGCAAAATTCTGAAAATATTTTAACAGCCACTTCAATTCTTAGGCAGAATGTGCATAAATATTTATCCCATTTATCCACCTGTTCTTCAGGAATATGACGCAGATGGAAATATGGCAGGGAAATAAAGTATGGAAGAGCAGCAATGCAATGGACATTTGTGGAAAGAAAAGCAGACTTTCCAATGACAGTGGCAAGAACTCACAGCAGCAACTTATAGATTAAAATAGGAGAAAACCACCTGCAAACTCAACAGCACTGACCAATAGGAGAGTTCATGGAAGTCTGGATATGTTGTACAAGCCTGTAGTCATTTATTGTTGTGCATCTCTGGAATGTACATATATATCTACATGTGTTATATATATATATAAATACAGCATGGAGGGTATGAGTCCTGTGTTTAAACCCCAAATGTGCAAACTCCAATAATTACCAATAATTCTTGAACTTCATAACAGCCCAAGAAAATCTGAGGAGCATCAAGGCCAAACCAAAAATCAACGCTCTCGCTAAGTTAAGTACAGAACTTTGGAAAGCAGGCTAGTCCCAAAAAGCACAGCTCTCTGAATTCTTAATTTGCCTTTGTTTAAACAAAGTTTCAGTGGCAGAAAGTGATTTTTCTCTTCATGAGTCATACTTGGTCTAACTAAATTCTTCCAAACACAAGCAAAAGGAAATTGCTTAATATGTGGGATTTTTGTAATTGAAAATTTTAGGTCAACAGTGGAACATTGATTACAATGAAATTATTTACATTTCTATACATTTGACCCAGAAAGAAAAACAGGTCAATAGAGAAGAATGACATTAACTTCAAAATTAGGTATTCCAGAAATCTTTTTCCAGCCTCAACATTCCATGATTTTGCCCTTTAGACCATACCTTACTTCTTGCATTTCTGAATTAAGCCAACAGGGTTGCACAGTAAGTGATAGAGATGATAACCCGGAAAGGTTAAAAAAAGGTGCTGTTAGAGGGCAGCTGGAAAAGAGCAGCAGATGTTTTGGAAATGAAAAGAGAAAATGTTTCCTGAATTAAAACACAGCTGTCATCACAGATAATAGCATTATACTCCTTTATTCACCCTATTGATCTGTTGCTGTACATCACCCTAAAATGCAAGGGAAAAAAAAAAATCAGGAATCATCGATGTATGATAAAAGCAAGGGCAAAACTCAAAAAGGTTAAAATTCTCTTCAATTAATCATTGAAGAGAATCAGCAGTTAGAAAGAAGGAAGAAAATTCCTGTTGTTCCCTGAGTGACAGCTATTTACTCCACCTTACAGATGAGCCATATATAATACATATAATTTTTCCTTCTGGAAATGCTCTGCCAACCATCTTTACTTAATACCATTTTAACAAGCCACAGCTGGTAATATCAAATTTGTCGCCAGACCAGTCTGCAAAATGCTTTTATTAAAGTCTTCCATTAATGAAAGTACCAAGGTTGACAGTATCTAGTTTGTAAATTGGCAGGGATAAGTTAATTTTGTTCCTAAAATGTCATTCCTTTGGATATTGCTTTATATTGTATTATAAACTTGCTAACAACTCACTGCATAACAAGAAACCAGAGGAATTATTTGGAATGGAATAGGAAAACAATCAGGTTGAGAGCAGTATTTATCTGTTCACAGCTATCAAACAAATATCTTAATTGATTTAAAGAAAGCTCTGTGGTTGTGTTCTCCCTCCTGACTTTGATATGATGCAGTTTTTTATGTTTTTACTGGTAACATATTAACACAGCACTCTGCTAAATAAAGCTGGATAAGTCTGTTGCATCTCTCATCCCACTTAAGATAAAGTGTTACTCTAAGTAGATTTGTAGGAAGAAACTTTACAAATTAAACCGACTAAGCAAACAGAAATCCTGCATCCAAATATCCTGTTTTACCAATTTGAGACTACAGACTTAGGCTCTACATCTTGTTAAGTTTAAAATTTGGTCCTATTAAGAATGCAGAGACCAAGTTTTCGCTCAAAACTATACATTCAAAATAGATTCTAGAAACTGGACAGATTGAGTGGGTATTCCAAACAACGGAATTTAAACAAGACAGAAAGTCAAGGTGAATAGCAACAACTTCCCACCAGTCACCTCAGGATACAGGATCATTTTGGCAGACTGTAAAGATGAAAGTTTAAAAAAAATAAATAAATAAATAAATTAAAATCTGGTTTCATGAAAACCACAGGGAATGAGCTTAGGGAATGGCAATATCCCTATTCATTAAATGAAATAGTTCTTATGTCTGAAAATAATCCAAACATTTTAAACTCAAGCCTACAATTAGGTTAGCGTGCCAGTGAAAAATTGCTTGTTGGGCTTTTATTTCATCTTAGTTACTTTCCATAGGCAATTTACTGTCAGGGACAGACATTTTTTCTCACCTCTACCTTAATTTGCAATGCAGTTTAGAATTATCAACTTCTGAAATCGAAGTTAACACAACCAGTGTGGCAGTTCAACTGCAGCCTACTTTGCTGAACAGCTTTAGAGCAGAAAATCTCTTCTGTTTGCTGCCTTCCTTCAGGTCATTAAGGTGATTTATTATGAAGCAGGAAATTAGGTACTGGATATATCAATATTGTTCAGAAAATTCGATTCCATCATTGCCATATAACTGATTTATCTCCAACAAACTTGTAACCATAGTAACTAGATTAGAAAGTATTCCCCAAATGTTTAAAATTCTTTTATTCATATTAGCAACACCACACTAAAAAATAATGGTAAATAAATGTTTTCCAAGAAATTTGCAACTCATGCGTGGTTCTTCTGAAAGTCTTAAGTAATAGGTGTATTTTAACAAATATTTACAATAAAATTCTATTACCTGAAAGAAAACAAATGTGTTCTGTTGGAATTGCTTTTGTGAATGTCAGTATTGTTAAAAAAAAAAGGGAGGGTTGAAGAGATACCTCTCAGAGAAAGAGACAAATCTGAAGTGCTGTTTTCACTTAATAGTTTGTTAGGACATCAAATACATATTCTTTAGTGAGAATTAACATGCTGTAGCTTAATAATTCATGTACTTGCAATGAAAGCCCTTTAATTTAATGGAGTGCTGCTCCTTTCATTACTTTCATTGCTGAGGTAGGTTGGTGTTTGTCCCTGAAGGTCAGGAGTGTGCCATTCCTCCATGCAAGCCATGAATTTAACCAGATGTTAAACTCTGACACCTCCAGCCCCACATTTAGGCCCAGCTCAGCAGGGTTTTACACATTTTCAGAGGAAAACTCAAGGTGTCTGCCCTGTCAGGATCAGAAGCAGCTGTATTACACAACTATGATCACATATTTATCAAATTTTTGCACTCCCTCCTCAGTACTGCTTCTGGAAATTAATTCTTCTTCTCTGCGTACCAGAAACTTTTCTTTTAATCTTATGCCAAAATTTATATCCATTAGTTATTACACCAGTGTATTCCTTTCACTTAAATCATCTGGATTTAAAGAAAATGCTTGTGCTAGGCCAAGCAAATTGAGCTCATATATATTTCTGCCCAATCTTACACTATCTCAACCATAACTTGATTTTTCTCTAAACCCAATCTTTTTTCTTGATGGATTTCAAAGAGCTTTATTTATTGCCTAAGTGTTATTTGTAAATAACACTCGTTTCCACCTGCATACTTTTCTACCTTCTTGTTTCTATATCCTCATCTGTGGATATGCCTTTCCCACATGGAATTGCAGACATACTTTAGCAGAATGCTCTTCTCATATGCCATCAGACTTATTCATGGAATCAGAATTCCTTATATCTCTGTAATTCCATCTTCTATCTGAAAAAGTTCCTCACCTGCCTCTTCAGCTGTCACCAAAACATTCTTGTCTTCTGGTCAAGTCAAAATTCTTGCTGATGACCATTTCCTATGTTCTGACCATACTCTGGCACAGCACAACCCATTGTAATTCATGTGGCTATGACTTTAAAAATGAACAACTGAATATCAAAAAATATATATTTTTTTTTTAAATCCAGTAGATTTTTACTGTAGACCCCATGTCTAGTTCCATAATAAGGAATACAACCTCTTGCCTCCATATCAGTTTTAGTAACTGAAACAAAGATTCAGGTCAATCGCTGGGATTCAGACCTTTCCCAGCTCAGCAGCTGATAAGCAGTCACACAGATTTCCCTCATGGTGCTGGAAAGGTTTCGAGGTTTCTTCCCATCACCCTCTCCTCTGCGAGCACACACCATTATATTCTGGGCTTGGACTCCCATCCTGTCCAGGTCCTTTCCTCCTCCACTTCTCTTTAGACTCCCTCTCATTTTCTGCTTAATTTCCCCCTGGTACCAAAGCACTTCTTAATTCAGATTTTATTTCACTGTTGTTCCTCTCTTGTGTTTCTCATGTCTTCCTCTAACTTACAAACCTTCTCTCTAGGTTCTCTTCCCAGGCTGAGAGATCACAATCATCTCTTTTGACACTTCAATTTTTTGCCCGAAGTTTGACATTTTTTACAGCTGCTTCTTTAGTCCCTGATAATTCTCTTCTGTGAAGCATGTAATTTATTGTATATAAATAGTTGCACTAAGATAGCCACTCAAAAATAGCAGCTTCCAGCAGCTTTTTACTTCCAATTTTCTTGAGCTTCCTCTCCTCTTCAAATGTTTTTCTACTGCTGCTTTAACAGACAAGATGCATTTGCTCTTTGCCTTAAATTCACATCTCAGAGGAGGAAAAAAAATTCCACTTCCTCATAGATCTTAAAGATTTTTATCCTGTTTGCAAGCCTGGAGCACTTCTAGTCTTGAGCCTTTGTTGAGGTCAATCCTGCCATGTAACTGCAGCTAATAGCCAGACCAGAGGCAGGAAGTATAGAAGGTTTTTGATCCAAAATACCTGATCCACCCCACCCTCCTTCCAAATGGCAAAACAGACAAATAACAACAACAATTAAAAAAAAAAAAAATTTAAAAAAAAAAAACTTATGGGGGAGAAAAAGTTTTGTTTTTGATTTATTAATTTCCTGCAAAGATTCCAGTGTCTCTCTGTGTTCTGCCCTCCACTGAGCCTAAAATGCCCTGCCAGTTTTCACCAGGCCACTCATGGCTTGCAGATTTTACATATCAACAACTGCAATACTCATTCTTATGCAGGACAACTCCTTTAACCTGAAGAATAAAATCCTTGATTCACCATTTGTCCATCAATAAGATGAAGAGCAAATCCTCTGAGCCTGGATAAACACAGTCTCACTTTGTAGGTGTCCTCATCTTCTGACGTGTGGAAAAAGAGCTGGGACTTGTTGAGCATCTCCACAATTCCCTTCGTGCTCTTTTGGGGTCTGCATTAGTGGGAGGATTGAACTTCAAAAAGCACCACCAACAGTTAAAGGGTGTCAAAAGATTGTCGAGTAGGTGCACACAACCACCACTCTAAGTCAGTCTTAGAAAACATTTCCATGGAAATGTTTTAGTGGAGAACAACCTGCCAGTGGAGGTACAAAATAATCCTGCATCCATCCCACTGTTTTGTACTTCATTTGACTTCATGTGGACAAATAAAGCGGAAAACTAACATATGGAGAGAGACTAAAAATTGAATATCATATCCCAGAGCTCTGTCTGCAAGGGCTAAACAGAACACATCAATAACAGTCAAGAGTTGTAGCCTGGCCCATCTGGCCACAAAAGCCCACATTACCAAGGTTGTATTAAAATGTTTTAATCTCGGTGTTCTCCCTCAGGCATGAAGCATGATATGCAAAATCTTAAATCCTGCTAAAAGGTGAGACTTCTCCACCTACAAACACAGCATGCCTAGGATAGTTATTTAATTAAGAGCTACCCTAGTGAAGGGTGTGGAAATGGCAAGGCAATAATCCAATTCATGAGTGGAGACGCTGGAAAGCCCAGAGAGCAGGCCCAACACATGTACTACCTTGTTAAGCTAAATACTAATTGGAATTTTTGCAATTTATTTGAACAAAGCACAGTTTTTACTTGTCCAGTGCAGTATCTCCTTCCTGATATATGTATATATAAAGCAAAATTCATTAAGGAAGTCTTCTATTTTTTTTTTTTAACTTTATGGTATTGTTTCCTAACTGTGAAATAAAACTCAATAATTATTCTCCCCCTGCTCTTCTCTTTCCACACATCTGCCCTGCTCCCCACTAAGTGCTAATCAGCATTTCACCTGTTGGCTGCTGCAATCACTTCCAAACAACCTTGTGCAATTCCAGCCAAAACAGCATGGGGTGGAAAGCAAGAGGAAGTCAGGACAGATTAATAAACCACACTGATAATTTGCTAAAGCAGGGGAAAAGTAAGAGAGAAAGGGAAAACTCTGGAAAACTCTGGAAACCTGACTTCCACATGAACATCCAGACAGGAGCACATGGTGGTACCACACAGAACAAGTACCAAATTTCATAGCTGGAATTATCACTGTCACCCATTTCACGCAGTCAGGACGTTCCTTCTCCTTTTGGAAATTCTGTTATAACACACAAATTACTCATTGTCTGGACGTTCTGCCTCTTCCCCAAAGCACCAGAGAAACCACAGCTAATTTGCAATGTCTTTCTGCAGGGATTGAAACCAAGCAGAGATGGCAAAGCTGAGGTTCAGGGAAAACCAGTGCCCAGCAGGAGCTGTGATCCATCAGTCCATGTGGTGCCCTGCCAGGCCTCTGCAGATGAGCCCCAAAGTATTTTGGAAGACAAAATAAATGCTTTATTCACACCTTACAGAAGTGGGCAACTAAGTGAATTTTTTTAAAGAAAAAGCTATGGAAAAATTGATGATAAATATCGAAATTTAAGGGAGGGAGATAAACAACTTTTTCTGCAGTTTGTGCAGGATCTGAAACAGGTGCAGGGAGCAGCACTGAGTTACTGCAGACATCTATTGTCTATTGTAGTTAGCCAGACCTCACAGCTAATCTTATGAAGATCTGTGACAAGGCAAAAGGACCTGAAATAACTGCTTTTCTTTTCAACATCGATTTTGACTGAATTTCTTCCCTACAATCAGTATGTCTGAGACTCCAAACCTTTTTATTTATGCTTTGTTTAGCATTCAGTTGCAAATTACCACAGTTGACCTAGAATATGTCATTCCATTATTTTAAATACCTCTACATTTTTTTGTCTCCCCTGACACATGCATAATCTTTCTGTTTGCAATGCACTCCAGCCAAATTAATCATCTGGATACCTAAATTGGGGCTATGCTAAAAAAAACCCCATAAAATATTGTAAAAATTATGACAGCTCCAAGTACTTCAAGGCGCTGATCATTTGCAGATCCTATAATTTAAACATTAGTTGAGGACAGGTTTCTCAGGGCCTTTGAAAAACAGCCTGCCAGATTCAGATGCTCTCACATTTCTGTCTTTGTACATCCTCTGAGGCACTTGTGATCCCCTGGTAGCACTTCAGGAGCAGGAACAAATCAGGGTGAAAAGATGCCAGGAAAACATTGCAGTACAAACAGGGCCTGGTTTGTTTCCTTGTGCCTGAGAAGCCTTGGCTACCAGAACTCCGATCTTAAATGCCCCATAAAAAATTCTTAATGAAGGAACCTCTACAGAGAGATTCATACTGCCCGAGATCAAAAAATTCAGAGCTCACAGGCAGAAGGGTTGGAAGAGTGTAGGAAAAAATCTGGAATATTACTACCAATGTCACAGGCACTGCAAAACAATAAGAGTAATAAATCAATTACCCAATATCAAAATTTGAGCCAGTTTTGTTGACTTACCTTGCCCACTAATCTGGGGAATGGAGGTCTTTGATTTTCAGGAATTAATATTGGAGTTGCCAAAATAGCCCTTTTTTGTCTTGGAATTCCAAGGTTGCCTTCTAGTTTTAAGATTTCCTATAAAAAAGAAAAAGACCAATTAGAAAAACATCCAGATATTCAGTTATCTCTTTCCCTGCACCTTTAGGCAAAATTACATGAACCACAAGATTCTAAGTTTAGTATTATATATTTTCCAGCAAGTAGTGATAGCATATCAAAGCACATATTTAATCATTCACATTACTGCACTTATTTAAGTGGCAGTAGTACGACCATATTCATTTTGTACTCATGCAAACAAGTTATAAATATAAGCAGGTGTGTCTATAACCCTAAACTGATAACTGCTTAAATCATAAGCCTTTAGCAAGGTCTGGTTTACCTCGAATACTTGCACAAGACCACTAAAAAGACACATTCCAAATGTCTTTAGAGAATTTTTCTCTACAGATGATGATCTCTCTAAAGACACAGATGATGACAGGCACCATCTATACTCAGTCACTTCACAGCCCAGGCTTTCAATCAAACAGAACAGAGTGAATTTGCAAACACAATCCACAGGTAATGAACCCTCAATAAACACCAAAAGCTTATAGCTTCAAAGCAGACACCAAAGTCCAGGTGTAACTTAAAATATGAGCTAGTAAGGTTGTTGGTGTTGGATGTTTTGTGTTGGACTTTGCTTTTTCTTAAAGAAAGCTCCATGATATGCTCTCAGAAAAAAACAAAAATAACCAAAAATAAACAAACCAAAAAAAAAAAAAAAGTGGTTTATACACAAGACCTCTTTTTCTGCTGCATTTTCTGCAGTGTTTCTTTCTATCTGAGCTTCAGGCATTTCAGCATTTTATGAGCTACAGTGAACTCTCCACAGTGGCCTCTGGCCCCTGGAAAATTCTGCCCACTTCACCTCTGCTTTCTCTTCCCTTCTGCTCTCTGATCTGCTCACTGCTCTCCCTGCAGGAGCAGCAGCTTCCCTGAGACCACTCTCCTTCCTTTGCTTCTTCCTACTGTCTCTGCAACTCTCTTCTTCAAACACAGTTGCCACCAAGGTCAAAAAAACCCTCTCCTCATCTCCCAGAGCTCTCCCTTGATCGAAGCCTTTTTTGGAAGAGAAAAAAGCAACAAAAAATGCCACAAAAAACCAAACATCCACAAACAAATGAAACAAAACAAAACAAACAAACCAACCAAAACCCTAACAACAACAAAAAGTCCAGATTTTTAGTATATTGGGAACTGTGGATTTGAAAAATATTTCACTCACTACTTTTTGTTCAGGCCATCACGACAGTTTTATTTTAAAAAATCACTGTTTGAATTAAATGTCCAATTGCAATAAGGCAGTTCTATCCTACAGTTAACACTGCTCTCTTAATGCAGAAACTCCAAGCCCCTAAGTTTTCATTCAGTCCTGGAATCCATGTTGTTTTAAAGCTGATTCTTTATTACACAATGAATGTTCCAACCCCAGGCTGTATTTTTATAAATCTTCAAAGCTGAATGAGTTTTCTTGGTGGCACAATCTGGATCCATCAGCCAAGTTCTCCACAGGCTGCTCCTGCCTCCATCTGTGGCAATGCTCCCCATCTGACAAGCCTCTCACCACTAAATTGTGCTACACCTCTGCTGGCTTTAGCATCGTTTCTCAATTTTGACAACAAACAGGAGCAAGGGAAACTCAAGTTTTCGCCAGTTCGCTTTAGTCATGATAAAGTCAAAGGGCAGTGGGATCCATGCAGAGAATGCCTTCTCACAATGTTGCAAATTTTCGTAACTTTTTGAGGCTCCTCGGGCAGTTCCCAGCTCTCCCAAAGGCTTTGCCATTTCTCTCTAATCTTTCAGTCTGAAGGCCATCCGGGTCCCCATTTCTGTCTTTCAACTCCTCTCCCAAGAGAGTTTTCCTTAATAAAAATTCATGAGAAAGTTCAAGATAAAAACAGCTGAAGTGTCAAATGAAAAGAGCTGAATTCTGTCCAAAGGCAAATGCACAGAGTAGTAAAGCTTCCAAAATCACTTACTCTGTAAACACAGATGGGCTGGCACGTGCCTGGGATGATCCTGAGGAGCAGCAGTGACTCCCAGGATATCCACGAGGAGCCCCCAGTTCTTTAACTCAGCAGCAGCAGCATTTATCTGATCACACCTTTCAGTCCTGCTCTATGGTCGTGGTTTTCCTTCAACTCAGGGAGATAGAGGGCAGAGCTCCCAGGTCTTTGCAAATGAACAGAACATTTGGATTTGCTTATCTTTGGAAAGGTTTTGGCTTGAAAGGGACCTTTAAAACTCTGGCTCCACCTGCAATGAGCAGGGATATCTTTCACCAGGTAGATCACTTTCCTCGGAGTCCTGCCCAACATGACCTTGAATTTGTCACATTTCTTTCTGTGCTAGTTTGAAATGGAAAAGAGATTTCCAGATTGTTCAACATCCAGGTAGCCATAGGCCCATAAGTAATTAGCTCATCCCTTTCCCATGACAGGTTATCCTTACATTTTCCCAAAGGTTCTCAAAAGGAGGAAAATCCCAAATTATATTCAGTGAGCCATTAATGTAAAGAGGTGAAGTTTTAAAGGAGAGCAGTAAGGTGGTAAGACTCAAGGCCTTTAAGTCCAGATTTCTAGGCAGAACTTCAGAACAACAACGACTAAAAAAATAGAATTATTGACTTTTGTTTTTAACACAATTATTCTGTTTCATGGAGAAGGCAGCTCTTCAGATTTGGCACAGAAGTATAAGTACATCTCTGAGTGCGTTTCATATAGTTAATTCTTCAAATCTCACTGTGTTTTCCTAAACAGTGATTTCTTAGTGATTATTTCTTTCTTATCATCCCCCGGTGTCTAACAGCAATGACTGATTAAATGAGTGGCCAAAAGCACCACTAGGGAATGCAGGTAAGCAGAGGAGAAGAAAAGGTCAAGAGTACTTCACCAAAACATTGAATAATTCACTGCTGTTTGTGGTTATAATATTGATTCCTCCATTTTTAAAGAGGAGAAGAAAAGAAAGAACATTTTGCTTAGTGCCAAGCAGCTGCAACTGCAGGTTTGCTCCTCAGTCAGTGTAAAAGCAGAAGCCAAGGAATCTGACGTTACATGTGCCCTCGACACCTGACTCAACAGTTAAATCACTGATAGCACTCATGCATGGATGGATGTATTGTATGTATAATGATTTTTACTGGTTTCACCTTTTTCATTTCTTGGAGAAGCAGCTCACAAGGGATGTAAAATTAATCCAGATAGAGTTGGCAATTTCACTTCAAACTTTCTTAAAATATCAGGCTGGCATTGTCACAGGAGTGGACTTTTGGACCTTGCCATGAGTGAACCCCACACAGGAGGTCTCAATCAGCTTTGGTGGAGCGAGCTGATCAAAACTGCAGTGGCTACAACAACTCCAGGTGAGTATTTTTGTGCCAGGAGAGGCCAGAGCAGCCTGTTCCAGGTTGGTGTGTCCCACCAGCCCCCAGAGAGATGATGGCTGTGGTCACATCTGCTTCTCCCACAGGTGCTGACTCAGATAAATACAGGAACATAAAAGCGCCCACAAACACCCAGCCACAGGCAAAATATAAAATATATATAATAAATACATGCCTACCTAAAAAATGTCCACCAAAACAAAAAACAAAAAAAAAAATCAGTCTTTTTGACTGTTTTGGAGGGTATTTAAAAACAAAAATGGTAAGGAAGAAGTCCTATCAGGTTCATTATTTTTACTGCTTAACTACAATTGAACATCTGTGATCATTACATTTCACATGGTCAGTGAATTAATACTTTTCATCATCAGCTTATTATGATCAGAATCCAACTATTATTTCACTGCCACCATTTCATAACCAAATTTTACACCCTCTTTTTTACTTCCTTAATTTCCTCTTCTAGGCATGGAATCAGCTCAGAGTTTAGCTGATTCACTGGCAATAAAGTTTGATTCCCTGTTCCCAATAAACAAACACCATAACACAGCCTCCTCATTTTTCCAGCATTTTGGCTAAACTTGAACTGAGAAACGCTAATCTGCCCAAACTACCATGCCATGGAGGTTGCAAATTCCCTACATCCTTCAAGATATCTCCTCTTTGTTTTGCTTTTCTTTCTTTTTTCCAGGCCTTCTTGCAGTGCTTGAATATTTGAATGAATGGCCCAGCCATTCTCCAGCAGCACAAACCATTACTCTTGGCAAAGAAAATTTCATTAGAACTTGTCATGGGAATAAGGGGGGCTGAATTCTGGTATCGATTTGTCACAATAAGGTTTGGGAACACCACTGGAGTAGCAATTTGTAATCCACTATGGTGACCAGAAAAGTGCTTGAGTTTCTTGACATTTAGTTGGTCTTATATGCTAAGGTTGATGGTGTAAAATGGGGTCAGCCCTAAATACAGAAAATAAAATTAATTGGATGCTTGTTGCAAGCAAAGTCCATCTTAAATAGGGAATGGGGTGTGGTAATATGAGGTACATTGGTCGTCCTACAAAATAACATCACAAAAATGCTGAAAAACTAGAACTCTTTGCAGGCAGACTTGAGAAATAATTTTTATATAATTCTCAGTTGAAATTTTAAATCATGTTGTAATACTTAACTCCTTTATGTATGTTATTTCTATCATCTGAATATTGTTATCATCAGCAGCATCAAATTAATTATTTCTAAAATATATGCCTAAACCTGAAGAATATTTTCTCATGTTGGTAGTATTATAAAAAAGTCTAAGAAATGTGCTGGAACTTTAAGTTAATGAACAACTTTTTAAACAAATAATGATCTCAATGAATAAATTTAAGAAATTGAAAGGTCAATGGCATTCACACAAACATCTGCTCAAAAGTAGTCTGTCCTCAATGCCCGTAAATGTCACCTTAAAAATAACTTTTTGTGCTTGGGAAGAACAAGCCCAGCTAAAATTCAGCTGGCTAAGGGGAATTGGGTATTTCAGAGAAAATGAAACAACTTTCAAGCTGGTGATGCATTGTCAGATACAACATCTGGGTAATGGAAACTGCTGGTGAAACTTGATTTAATTACGCTGGCTGCTCTTACTCCTCCAGTTGTTCTGTAAGTGGAGAGGCAGAGCCTCACGCTGCCCAATTTCTATCTATCCATTGACTGCAGAGACACCTGGTGATCTCAGCCCTCAGCTTTGCTCCTAGGCCCTCCATCTGCCTGGCCCAGAGGTATTTTTAAAGGATGGAGGCTCCTGTGATCTTTAGAACATAGGTGAAAAAAGTTACTCTTGTTCAAACCATTTGGTCACGTGTAAATCAGAACCATTTTAATGCTAATGCGTTCTGGAGTGGTTTTGATACACAGGTGACAAAACTATGGTGGAGACACATCTGAATTTTTGCTTTTTTTGCTTCTTTGTGACATAATGAATTCCATTATTGCCCAGAACTTCTGCAGTTTCTTTTCTGATGGAAAAGTCCTGTTTCCATTGAAATATCTGTTCTATTTATCTACACATCTGCCTTATTCTTGTGACAGGGAGAAGTTTTTCTAAGATGAAAACAAGCTAAGTACCATTAACTTTGCTTTAGCCATGGGAGTTACCTGCACTGAGAATAATGCACTCTTCTCTTAAATTAACATTTCAGGCCCTTTTGGTCATCATTTAGAGAATGTTATTCTCATTATGAAGCATATGTGAATCACCCCCTCTTACTGGAAATCTCATATGGGTTCAACACTGCTCATTAAATATAATGAGGTGTACCTTATACACAAACAACCAAGCATGCTCTGACTGCCTCATCTGTCAAACAGCACCGAAATCCAGGCTTGAGGAGAGAGACAACAGCTGACCTTATGCCTCTGTCCTCACCAGGATACATTAGCAACACATCCCTTACTATGGGTAAAAATACCCTTTCCTCCATCCCTGCTGTGCTTACACTTGTAGCAAAGCAAACAAACCCAGTCTGCTTTTACAGCAGAAGAAATGAAAAATTCCTAAAGATGTCCCAAAACCTTCAGCACCTCAAATAAATGCAACTGAAAGAAGGAAAGGATTTTTTTATACCATTGCCGATGCGTAAAAGCTTTAAGAAAAGTGACCTTTAATAAATATTTACATTAAAAATAGGGGGGTTTGGTTTGTTTTTTCTTTAATTTAATAAAAACATCTGCTTTTGTGTTAGATACCAAATTGCTGCTGAAAATAGAAACACGGTGGAGATCTGAAGCAATTAAAACCTTTTAAAACATGATTATTTTGAGACTTTACCAAGGCCACATGGAAATTCATTGCACAGCATGGACACAAGGCCTTAACTTCTCACTCTCAATTCCTGCTCTCAATATTCCACTGAGTGGACTCATTTCTCTGCTTATACTGGAGGACCTCAGAATTCGAGAGTCCTTTTAGCACTCCAAAAGGAGAAACATAGAACACAAATCTCAGTTCTAGGGCATGATAAATGAGTTAAAGAGGATTTTTTTGGTGGGGCAATAACCTACATGAAGCCACAAAATTTTCAGATCAGTGGCACACAAATGACAACTCCAAATGTGGAATAACACAAGCAGCCATGAACTAGCCTTTCCACGTTTCCCTCCTGGGATAGAAGGACATTTTTTAATAAAGAAATTTTATTTCTTATTTAAAATAAATATTATTCATAGCAGAAGTTGTTTTACCTTGGAAAACCAGCTTTCTGTGTCGTGCTGCAGGGCAGCCAGCTGTGAGTGTGTGCAGAAAACCAACACATTTTATACCCTTATTCTGGGCTTAAGTGCTCTGGAATTCACTGCATTATAACAGTGCTGCACAAAACAATTCCATGATACCCTAAAGCAAAAAAAGTGTATGCTAAAGCCATGTGTGCTGTGAAATGATTGAGCAGCTGCAGTCCCAGACCCCTGTCTGAAGGGACAGAGAAGCCACATTTTTTCCCCTGTACATTTTGGTCACTTGACCTTTGCAGGTGCATCAGGTGAATCCTGCTC
The DNA here is from genome assembly GCA_013396955.1 of Regulus satrapa. NCBI lineage: Eukaryota > Metazoa > Chordata > Aves > Passeriformes > Regulidae > Regulus > Regulus satrapa. The sequence continues at coordinate 1,685,600 of VWZN01016700.1, read as the reverse complement.
TTTGCACAGCATTAATCACAGAGAGAGCCAGCTATGGATAAATTTCCATTTACCTTATGCTGAAAAAAAGCACAAAACAAAAGACCACATTTCTTAAGAGTGCGAGAAGTCTGTTTCTAGTCGGAGCAATCAAGGTGAGTTTAACTGGGAGGGACTTTCAATAATTTCCATTAGAACTGGCACTCTCTTGCATGTATAATACTGCAGCCACATGCATGCATGACTTCCTCCCTCCTTTCCTACCAACTCCTAGCGCAAATAATTTTGCCCAAGACTGTGGTGCAGGGCTGCATTATGTTTAGATCACAATAAAAAGTGAGGGTATATTCCATTTGGCATGCAGGGTGCTCTCCAGAGCAGCATTCCTGAGCTTTCCCCTACAGGAGCTGCCAGGCTGACAAATGAAGCCGTGGTCTGTGATGAAGACAAAATGCCCACTTAGATCCAGGCTAAAGCTCCTCAGTCACCAGGCTGGATTTCAAATTTGGTTGAGAGAAGAAATGTTAGTTCATCAATTCACTTCACTGCTTGGTCCAGCTACTTGGGACAAATTAATTAACAGGCATTAACTGAGTCAAAAAACCTGAAATCTTAGTGTATTAATCCACTTCACAATTTGGGCTGTAGTTTTACTCTTCAACACAAATTAAGAGGCAGTAACTGCCCAAGAGCAGCAGCTTAACTCTGTTGTGTGGCACAATAAAGAGACAGTGCTGTGGTGCCTCGTGGACAGCTTTTCATTATCACCTGAGTGCTGCTGGGCCTCGTGCTGCACTTTGGCTGCTTTTTACAAAGGTGAGACACAAGACCTAAACATGCCCTGTGTTATTTGTTCCCACCGCTGTGACCCAATTAAATTCACAGGACAGTGTCTCTTAGTTCTAAACCTTTCATTAGTTTGACAGTCTCAAAGACCCACATGGTATTATTAAAGAGGAGAAAATCCAGTTGAAGTTCTGACTTAGATGAAAGGTGTCTTAAAATTCACATGCAGTAAACTAAGTTTTAAAAAGTATTAATTCCAAGACACATTTTAAAAAACCCAGCCATTCACTCAGATTTGACTTCTAGATTTAATTTTTGCAGAATTTATGAAATATGCTAGTTAGAAATAGCTACACTGTTTTTGTTTTGCTGTATCTGTTTCAGGGCGGGAAATCAAAGCACAGATTTTTAGCAGAAGATTCCCAAAAGAAAAGTGAAACATGCAAGATGGAGACCCAGAAACAGGCTTGGACATCTTTGTGGATTCTCACATTTCTCCTTAATCACATGCTGGCAATTAAGTCTGCTTCAGGAAATTCAAAGAGTGTACCTGTCAGGAATCAGAGGCAAATTAATTGCTGTACTGGAACAGATCAATGATTCATGAGCTGTAACATCAAGCTGCTAACAATATTAATTGCCACATACTTCAGGGAGAAGAGCCTAAAATGGCAGGAGTCATAGCTTACAATGGTTTGAAAATGTTTTTTCTGGACTATAACTGCTGAAACTAAAGCCAAGTACACTTTACAATACATGAAATGTGACATGAGAGTTCCCAACTGTAAATCATTCCAATCCATGTGTTTGAATCTGAGCATCTTGCCCTAACAACCTGCAGCCAGAGGAGCACAGAAATATTTATATTCCTTAGTTCACACCTGCTGACCTTTAACTGAGCATCTCCATGGCATGAGAACAGTCCCCACCTACACAAACACCAAGTAAACAGGTTTTATTAAAGTTTCCTGGCCAAGAGAAGACAGATCCAGACTTACTCCCTGCATGTCATTTGCCTGGCAACTCCAGTGCTCCTTGTTTTTGTGGCATTGGCCATGGGCTTCCCACTCTGTGTTTCTGAGCAGTGGGAAGCAGAATCCAAGATTATTAAAAGGAAATGATGCTCTCAAAGCTGTCAGAGCAGGGCTGGAGCCCTCCAGTGCTCCTTGTTAACTCCATTGCAGTGACTGAGCAGGGACAGCCAGCCCAGCAGCCGCAGCATTCGCAGGGGACACAGGAGACACAGGCTCTGTATTGTTCTAATAATTGCTCCCACACACCTTCCAGTGAATGCTATTATTTTAGCACTCCACAGGTCTGAAAATCCTGCTCAGGTCTCGATTTCTAATCCGGTGTGTTTCTGAGGAAGAAATGATACATTCAAATGCATTCAAAAGCCTGGGCTCTGACCAAAAGAGATTATCCACCCCTTTATTTCCACTTTACCTTTTTGCTCATATTTCATATTTGTTCAGTTCCGTCAGATACATTCTATTTTTATCTATATGCATTTTCTTGCTCCCAAAGTAACTGAAGTCATTAAAGGCAGACCTGTGATGTCTGCTGCCTCTACTGACATACTGGAATTTAAACAGGACAATTCTAGAACTGAGAACCCGGGTTCTCACAGCTTGAGCTAAATCAGCAATATTTCTCTACCCTTCATAATTATCCATCATGCAGTCAGCCCCAGAAGAACCTCAGGTAGACTGTGTTTGAATGCCTTTATGAATGTGCCAGATGGAATCTTCAGTTCTCCCTGCACATGCCAAGTACAAACGCCCTGCCTCCACACGTGAGCAAAGACACTTTGTGTGTGAGAACAGGCACAGCATGCTGCTGCTACAGAGTGCAGGATTTCCAAGGAACGGAAGAAAATTAATGCAACTCTGCTATTCAACTTCCTTCAACCATTCCCTTTGGTATCCCAGCTCCAAAAGCCAAGCTTCAGTACTGTGCTGCTCGTGGCTGGTCACTGTACGGAGCAGTATGACTTGCTTAGCCTAAAATAGCTTTATTTTGCTGGAGCTATCTAATAGAGACAAGTTAATAAATTGCAGCATTCCTAATTTGATACGTTTTTGGTCCTGTTTCAGTTTACAAACTGTCCATTAGCAGACCCTGAAATCTGTGAACAAATACATTATCTACCATTATACGCAAGTTTTTCAGATGAGTAATTTTTGATCTTCAGATTGCTCAGGCAGTTGCTTGGAAACATTTGTCTGTATTAGTTACACAAGTCATGTGGCACTATTTGTCTTTTCAGATTGGATGGCTTCTGTGAATAAGCAACAAAGCATGAAATGCAAATTTCATGATATAAAATTCAGAACTTGCTTTTGGCAAGGATTTGATTTATTACATTTAGAGCACAAGATGAAAACAAAAAGGTTATCTCTGTGATCTGAATTACTTGATGGGATGTGATGCTTGTGCCACTTGAAGGAGTAATGGCATAAATTTAAAAAAATAAAAAAAAGGAATGAGGTTTGGAATAGTCGTGCTGTGGAGTATGAACCCATGCAATGGAAATACTTCTGTTGATTGTTACTTTCCAGGGAATAGTACTTTTCTAGATTAAAACATAGGTGGGTAGGTCAGAAAATTCGTGGGAGCTCAAGTAAACTATTATTTTTCTTATTTCAGAGTTTTGAGCAAGCAAAGAAATAAGAGCAAGTAGTTTTGTTCACACTGATGGTAACAGCCTGGTATCACTCAATAAGGCTGAAAAAAGTATTCATTGGTATTTCACTGTATATTACATAAAATACAAGAGTCATTTTTCTGCTGATTCTATCAGTATGAGGGAATTGGAAACTCACACATTTTCGCTTTTAACTTCGTAAAAGAACCACTTGTATTTGCCTAAGTGTTTCTGCACTGATAGTAATGATTTTTCCTCTCTATTGGATGCAACAATTTATAAAAGTGAAATCATTGGTTCAGAACTAAATATGGAATTTTACCAGCAGAGAATGGTCCTTTCAGTTGAAGAGAACCAAATATGGTTAAACAATGTTACTGAGCAAACTCAGACTGTGATCCAGGCTGTTCTACCAGCTATAAATCCCCCATTCAAAATATAGCCAGAGTCCAGAATATTGAACCTAACAAACTCTCAAGGCAAAAATAGTGCTAAAACAGTGAAGAAAAAGTTAGAAAATAACAAGGTGGGGTGTTTGGTTTTGTTTGGTTTGGTTTTTTTTCCCCAATAAAAAATTTAAACCGAGTGCAAGGGCAGTAAAAAACATTTGCAAAGAAGAAAATATCTCAAGTTCTTTTCTGCATTTGAGTGCCACAAGTAAATATAAAAACATTGGATCTGATTTTTAGTGACACTTGTGCTAGCTGACAGAAACACACCCCAATTCTAAATAGGTAAAGTCTCTAACTTTCCTGGCATTCCCAGGCTTTCCCTGGTACTTTTCAGGCTGGCATCTTTGCTAGGAACAAATGCCAGTTGGTCCCAAATGACAGCCAATGCCTGGCAGCTGCAGCTTGACTTCAGAGTAAAATATTTGTGCCACCCATGATTTAAAACAGGCTTAGTTTTGAGTGGACTATGAGTAACCCATGATTAAGTTCAAATCCTTCTGCCGGCAGAGGCAGCCCTGAGTGTGTGTGAAATATGGGTGTGCAGTCCTTGGTTACTGTTTAATGCTCTGTCTCATAAATCCCAGGCAAAGGAGCTCCACGGAACCGGCCAGGAGTGCTGTCACACCCTGGGCACCTCTCAGAGCGCACTCAGATGCCAAGGGGTTATTAATGAACTGTTCAAACACTAGATAGAAACTTGTTTAGAAGACAAAGGTATCAGTTTGTACCTTAACAAAACCTAATGCTTCAATAATCCCAAATTTCTCCACTGCGTGCTAGGTTTGCATAAAAAGTCACACATTTCTTAAATGCCAGAGAATCACTTTTTGGTCTCCATCCTCTCTCCAACGCCCATCTCAGTCAGATCATGCTCATCCATTTTCAACAGCATGTTTTCCCTTTATAACTGCATACAGAAACTTGCTTTAAGGAATATGAGCTTATAAATCACCACCCTTTGCCCGTGCTTTAAATCAGGCATAAAAAAAATTAAAATAAATAAAAGAACCAGCATCCTGGGCTAAGATTAAAAGCTAGATTCATATTAAAGAATGGTGCCTTTTTACCATTAGAACTGAAGCTGTAGATTATTCTGTGCTGATTAAGTACTACAGTGGGCAAAGGACTTTCTCATAATGAATACTGCTGTAAAACAATTTATCTACAAGAAAGGAAACAAGTTTGCATAATCCATTTATGGTTGATTCAGCTTTAGAGGAATTTGTTATATAAATATATCTCACCCTGGGGAATTGTTTTGCCAAAATAACTAATGAAAGTGTTTGAACAACTTAACACTGATAATTAATAGGATTTTTCAGTATCACAATGGAAAATGACACCTTCCCATGTATGTTAACCATCACGTCAGTGAGAGACAGAAACTTGGCAAACTCCAAGAGACAAGCACGTCAGAAAGCAGAAAATTAATTAATTAATTGACTTAGCAAATGCAAAATTGCTAAGTTGGTGACATGTTTTAACTGAGCCTCAAAAGGTGTTTAACAATGCTTCCTTAAAAACATCCCATAGCTCAGTAATTACCAATATTAAAAAAATCTTAATTAATAGTTCACTTGTTCAAGTGGCATTACTAATATTCTGTTATCATGCTAGAATGTTTGAGTAAACATTATCAAGTCCCATTATGTTGTTATCCACTTTGCTGGCAATCTCAAGTAATGTTTAAAGTTTAGGTGTCAATATTTAATCACCAAGAAGGATCACAAGCTCATCAATAATGCTTTGCCAACTTCAATTCCCTAGAGACTTAAAGCTTACAGTGAACCTCACCTGCTTTTCTGGTCGCATAATTATTTTTATTATGCTTTGTGGCAATGTTGGCTGCCAAAAAAAGGTTGTCCTAAAATCCCAGTGTGACAAAAATCAATTTTCAGATGCAAATGAGGGTGCCATAGGTGACATTTTTCATACCAAATAAATTGCCTGTCTGTGGCTTTGAACTAATGGACACATAAACAAGAGAGATTGGTGCCAAGGTATTGCATTATAATCTTAGTGAAGTTTTATGAGACTCCTGCTACGGGCTGCAAAGGGAAAATAAAACAGAGGGAGGGGGCATGAACAATTTGAGGAAACCTTTAAGAATAGATAGAGTAGGTTTTTTGTTTGTTTTAATATTTTCTTTATTTTTTTTCTTGAGCTCTGATATTTCATCTAGCTACTTCTCCTCTCCTCCCTCCTTCTTCTATTTTTTAATTTTAGGGCTCTTCAGGACCCCTTTTGTGTGTCACAACTTTTATCTCATTGTGATCCTACACTTTTCTTCTGCTCTTTCCCTTACCCATCTTCCCAATTTCTCTCCTAGAAAATTTATGCAAGCAAAATTTCTTCCTGTCATTAATTTTTAATTCGGACAGCTCTGTGTCCGTCTGCCTCCAACTCTTTGAGCTGATCTTTAAACTTTCTTTAAAAATACAAGAAATACACTGAAACTCTCATTACCTTTAGAAACAACAAAGGCTTTAAGTGAACTCTCTGCTCATGTCAGCCATGGCAACATTTCCATGAGGAAATCTGCATTTGCACCAAATGAATAGATGGGATTTCATAGGCTTGTCTGAAGCTTATCCTGAACAATCACAAAATTCTTGAGCCTGCAAATTTAGGCTGGAAGTCCTGTGAGATATTTACCCTTGCAATACAAATAGAAACAAGATAAAACCAATATTTTTATGCTATGTTGATAGCATTGTTTCCAATTGTAGCTGAAATGAAAGATATGATTGCATAATAGCTTTTCAAGCCTCTTCAAAAGATTTAAGTAAAGTTCAAATCTTAAGCTTTTGAAACTTTAATCTTGGAATAAAGAACAATCTTTTTATTTCACATGTCTCTCCTGTTGGGAAAACATGAATGATACTAAAATGACAAAGAAATGAATCCTTCATCAGACTTATCCCCATGCAAGAGCTGAATAATAATTTTGGGGAAAGATCTGAAAAATGCGTATTTCAACCCCTCATCCTCTCATCTTTAACAAATTACACTATTGCTGCTGATTCTCCTTAGCTGTGTCTTGAGTTCAGTCTGGGGCAGAAGAGAGGAAAAGGTACTTTTTCTGCTGAACATCTATTTCCCTCCTCCAAAATCAGAACCCTCTGGAGCCAAGGAACCACTGCTCCTTGTCTTGGCCCATCATGTTCAAAGTTGGAGAAGTGATGGGACAAAGCTCCCAGGCAAGGGGGGGATTGTTGGGGTGTCCTGTGCAGGGCCAGGAGCTGGGCTTTGATGATCCCAGCAGGTCCCTCCACATTTAGGATATTCTGTGACTATCAGAGAGGGAGAACTGGTGTCTCAAACTGTGCAGACACAGCTCTGTAAATACAGTTTTAAACTCATCTTTGTGCCACTGCTCTGTTTGGCCAAATATCCTCAGTGTATTCTCCAGGGCCAGGAGTTTATTCCCATTGCCAGAGCAACGCCGGGCAGGGCGTGCAGCTGGAATCCAGGGCAGGATGCCACAGCCTTCCCCACCCTGCTCTTGTGAGAAGAGAGCCCAGGCTGCAGGGGCTGGAACGTCCTGTTCCCTGCCTTTTTCGGGCACCACAGACATTTGCTGCCCGAGCCAGTAAATATCCTCAACCTCTCTCTCTCCCATCACTCCACCTCTGCATGGCTTGTTAGTCATGCAAACATTTAGAGAGCCTTTAACTCCAAAAGTCCACAAGTGACTTCAGTGGCCAAATTCCCTGGTCAGATTAATTATCTCTGTCACTGCTGGCAGCGCAGGAAGTGTCTGATAGAAAATTCCCCAGCGGTGGAGAATTACCTTCTAGTAAATTTACACCACAGAGCAGTATCACAGTCTGCTCTTCCTCCAAAGCACAAAAAGGTACGAAGAGTTGTTTGCACTGCAGGTTGGTTTCAATGTAAAACTCAATTTTACAGTTTTACAGTACTTCTAAACGCAGCTTCAAGGTGTATGGACAAAAGAAATCTACCCTTAAGTTTACAAAATAGGATTTTATTTCTGAGCAAGATTTGACCAGCTCATATCTCCCAGCAGCAGGACGTAGCAGCCAAAACACCAATTCAATCACACTCACCAGTTTAGCCATGTAAAACAACACCAAAACAGAACTCGGAATAACTTCTTAGATACCAGGTATATTAATTGGAACTACATCAGGGACAAAAGGTGTATTCCTTCTTTGAAAGAAGAATTTCAGGGAAAAAAATATTCTGAAAGCTGGTTCTACAGTCTTGGTCTCTACTGCCACTGTCCAAAGCTATTAACAAAAAGTTAATTTAAAAATAGATGATATAAGGTAGAGTAGTTTTATGAATCTTTATTCAATCTGGAGCCCTGGGACTCAGTATACTTTCATTTTAATTGTATTCTACTTGTAAATATTAAGGACTTAACAATACTGGGATAAATTGATGTAGACTTGCTGAAAAGTTCTATAAACAGCCCTATATTAAGTCACTTTTCCAGGTGTCTGCTTTGTTGACAGTCACTTTATTCCAGTTTCCCTGTAGTGAACATAAAAAAGCCACCTAAATTTCAGTTCAATTAGGTAATTAGAACAAGGCAGGTACTAAACCTATCCTGTGGCTTATCTCTGTATTTGTAGCTGGAGTTCATTAACTTGTCAGCACTGATTCCTTTTGAATAGGAAAGTGAAATGAAAAAATGACGTGCAAATCAACATCAACTGTTAAGGCACGCTCTCATTTAGCACAGTGTCAGATATGAAATACTGAGAATCAAAATGAAAATTTCTGGTGGAAAAACTTGCTCAGTGTGCCATTTTTACAAGACAATTATTACAGCAAATTAAGGCACTTGTCATCCCATGGTAAAAGTTACAGCATGGGGAAAGTTAAAAGAAAATCTTCTAAACTTTTTGTTTGTTTGCTTTCAGATTTGTTTAAACCACATTAAGCTTGATAAATGGAAGAAGCATTTTAAGAATGCATAATTCATTCTTATTAGTTGAGACAAAATCCATGTAGCACATTCACATATATCTAGAGGGAGAGACATCTGCTTATATGAATCCCACAGAACTCAGCATTCCATCACACTTCCTCTGATATTTTTGAAAAGTATATTTCACGCATACAAATCCGTTATCACAAGATTAAAAACTAGCCTCCTTGGACTAGATAATAATGATGTTAACGGGGTGCCAAAGATCAGAGGAATTTTGTTGGAGATGAGCACAAGGTAAAGGCAAAGATCTGTTGGGATATCCTGGTACGAGCTGAATTCCTTATTGCCTTCCTAGGGAGAAGCCAAGGCAGGCAGCAGCTCTCAGAGCATGTCCAGACCCCCAGGCTGGGCTGAGCCCCTGGAGCTGAGCTCCCACAGCACCCCCTGAGCTGCTGGGATAAAGCCAAACCACGCAGTGGAACAGCCCTCAGCTCGGAATTGCTGAGTCTCCAGCAGCAAAGGTAAAAGTCCCCATCCCCTGCACCCAAACACCTTTAATGCTTCTTGAGTAACTCCATGTTCTTCTGCAGGGTGGGACACAGAGAGGGCTCACAGTGAAGATTGTCAGTAACAACACTTTTTCCTTTTGCTTAGCTTGGGTTTTCTCCCGGCAGCTCTTTGCTGTATTTCCTGCATGTATTTCCTAAGCCACAATCTTTCTCAGCACCTCAATGCTGCACTGAAATGGTTTTTGCTCTCCCTAAGCACACACCCCCACTGCAAACCAGAGTCTTATCTTCCCACTGTCTAGACTCGAGGTTAATTCATGTTATTTTCTCATTTTATAGTTTTAAAGAATGAGTTTTAATCAAGCCACTTATCTAATTCACAATTGTTCAGAAACATATTTTCCATTAATAAAATGATCCTAAGTGCAGCCTAATGCATTGAGTGCCAACAAAAAGAAAAGACACAATAATTACCAGTACTGACAAGGAATTCGGAAAGCCATTAAACAAAACCAATAATTTCTCTTCCTCCAAGTCCTCCAACTATAACTCTCCCAAATTTTTCTACCACTAGAAACTACAGTAATTATGTCCCTCAAGTAAACCATCTACTTTTCTGTTTAGTAGACAAAAATTAAAGGAACCCTTTCCCTTTTGTACTTCTAATATATTCCCCATGTTTTTCCTCTAATTGAATTAAATGTGGCACGTTAAAGAAGGAAACATTTCCATTTGGGATACAGATGCTTGAACTTTTCTGACAGATGTTAAATTTAATAAACATCATAGGACTGAACAGAATCTCCTCTACGTTGTTTACAAATTTGAGATATAATTTTAAAGTAATTACAGTCAGTACACAAAATCTAGGATTAAAAGCCACTGAATAAATGTGAAACTTCAGAGATCCTCTGAAGAGCTGCTTGATCAAAAAAACATTAATTTTGCAGGGATTCAGCTGAAGCCAGAAGCGACATTAAAAATAACCAAAGAGGGTTTTTTTCTTGTTTCACAGACACAAAATATAACTGGCAGACTGTGACTACCCACTAACATTATGCACAATTAATATTACATATATCAGCTTGATGCTAATAGTATCCAATAGAAAGGACCATACCATATGATAGTCCCACTAATGCATTCAGTTTTCCTGGCAATTAAACAACATGGAAGCACTAACAATTAACATCAAGGTCACCCCCAGATAAATTTTGATTTGGACACTCCTCACAGCAGATTTATGAGTGGATTCAAAGCTCATTAAAGTCTGTGGAATGACTCCTGTTGACTTAATGGGGATTGCATTTGGTGCACTGCTTGCTGTGTTTTCCTATGACAGATTAATTACACGGTTTTGTGAATAATCAGGCCTAAAATCAACTCTGTAACTTAAAGCTCCAAGTCTTGCTCACACACTCGTGCAGTGTTGTCAGTGATGAGTTTGAGTGTTATAGATGTGAGCCGGCTTTGACTTTAAATCTTTAACCTGAAGTTTTAACATCCCCTACCCTTACCTCTGCCTCAATTCCTGGGTTGAGGGTCAATTTTGAGAGTCAAGTCTGCCTTTAATGACCAAACCATCTTCAGAAGTGTGGCTGCAGAGAGCGGAGGGAAAGAGAAAAAATCGTGGTAGGACAGCACAACACAGCACTCAGAGAAAGAGATGTTGTCTGCAAATAAAGTCAGAGAGGTCCTCAGGCTGCCCTGCCCAGCCACGTCAGGGATAAGGACATGGAGTGTGAACTGTCCACAGAAGAGCTGCCAATTTGGCCCTTGACATGTTGTTGAGACAATTCACCTCCACTGAAAACCAAAAGGGGGACAAAAAAATGAAAATTTTTCAGTACCAAATCTCGATTGTTATTGACACAGACTGGATAGAACCGCTAACTGTATCAATTTTAAGGTTTAAGTCATGCAGGAACATAACTTTGTTGAAGAATTGACACACATCGTTCCTCTTTTTTTGTCTCAACCTATACATATGCATTCCTGTATCTCTGTTATATCATTCTAAAGTTGCCAAGTTATTTTAGGTACTTTAAAAATAATAATTAAAAAAAAAAACCCAACAACATAGCAGCAAAATAAGATGCAAGGAAATAATCATAAAGGCATCAAAATTGTAATGATCAACAAAAAAGGAATTTTAGGTCCAAAAGGAGCCATCTATCCTTGCAATAGCAGAATCAATTCTTGGGGGAGGACAAATGTGGATTTTTATCCTGTGATGTTCCATTAAATATTTAAGATGTGTGCTGAGATAGGTGTTGCTGTAATAACCAGAACGAATGTTCCTTCAGGATTGTGAAAATCAGCATGGAAACATTGGGGCAGTCATGAGGGATGCTTATTGATGTGCCCAATGGAGAGATATTACTAAACTCTTACTCAGGGAACCACCTCTCCATGTGAATAACTTCTCCTATCGTGGCGCTCTCGAATCCACGCTGCTTCTGGAAGCTGAGGGAGAAGCGGATAGTGGGAAAACACCAGCAGTATTTTGTGTCTCTGACACATTTAAAAAAACTTTAAAAAACCAAAACCAAAAAAAAACCTTGAGCTTAGTTTGGGGCACATCTCCGTTTGATTTCCTCTTGGAATTGTCTCTGTCCCTTGATAAATCCGGGAGCTCTCGGGTAGTTTTATAAATGGATAGTTTTTCTTCTCTGCCCTAAGTCTCACACATTCTTCTGGTTTCTGTAACATCCTTTTTTCATGATGGATTTGAGGATGTTAAGGCTCTCATGGCAAGCCTAATATCGTATCAAAATCGCCAGCTCCTTCTCCCTAATCCCTCGTTTAAGAAGACTCTGTTCCAATCCTGATGTGAAAAAGTATTATGAAATAAATATCAAAAATAAAGATATCTATGCAAATGCCTCCTTTTAGAGATGTTTGTATTAAGACAGGCACACACATTCTGTCCCCATGTACTTGCTAGTTGCACTTTGAGGCTCTTACAGGATGAAAGCCACTTTATAAATGAAAGAGATTACATATCCTAAGAGAAATCTACTTATCCTTTATGATCTCGCCTAATGTTCTACTAAATCATGCTTAGCCTCTTGCTTTCTTACTTATATCCTCATTTGCGACATGAATTTTAAATTTAAACCTTTCACACAGGGTTTCTTTAAATGTTCCCCACATCTCTGGCATGAGTTTCCACAGAACTCCATCAGTCTCTGAAGACTAAGGAATAGGATTGGCACCACTTTGTCCATTCCAGAATACTTTCAGGCTGGACTCAGAACAATAAATACTTGAAAAAAATAATTATATGCCAATGCATGATGGTTTATCGCTCATCTGCAACATTTAGTGGATTCTTTCTTTTTATGACTAAAGGACAGTTAATGTAGTAGATCATAAAGAGAAGCTAATTAAATTCAAAATATCTTCAGATAACTAATCCACCAATCAAACTCTCATAAAATGTTTTAGTCACAAGAAGAGCTATTTTCTTGGCACTATGTGCCAGAATGAATTTGCGTTCAAATAAAAGACCTTAGCAATCCTTGAGTAACTGCTCCAACTGAGGTTTGTGGAAGCTTTGCCATGAGGTCTTATGGATGGAGGATAAGACCTCTGTGCATTTTAAAACAAAATCAAGTAAAATTGGGGCATTCTAGAATGGCATCTTGTTCTGAATTTCCACAAAAACCTGAAGTTTCCACCAGAAACACATCAAACCATAGTGAAATAGTACCTGTTGCAGCAGGGAGAGCAAATTGAGCAGCCTGGATGCAGCTCAGGGCTGGAAGGAATTCTGTTTCTAACTGGTTTTTTTTTAATAAAATGCATCCATTAGGAAGAATTTTCCTGTCATTTCACACTACTCTATAAATAATTTGAAATCGTTAACAAAGTCTGCGTTTGTCTCAAAATAATTTAATTTCTCCTTAGAATCACTGTTAAACACATTCAGTTCTTAGCTCTGCTTGCTACTGAAGAGCACCAAGCCCCTTTTCCTGGATAAATACATCCCTGGCTCACATAGAATCTGAATGTAGATTACTCACAGAGAAAGGCACTGAACACTCACGGAAGTTAACACCTTCTTGTTTCACAGGCAATTATTCATGTTTCCAGTCTATAAGACCATTTTTCTCTCCTTAAATAACCGAGCATTTCTCATTTACATGCTGAAGTTGCACGCTGAGGGAACGAGGAGGAAAGCGAGCCCACACATTTGATCTAGGCACTTACACACACAGTGAATAAACTTACGAGTCACACTTTGTCCAAAAAAGGAACATTAAATTAATGAAAACCACCAGTGGCTCCTGTTCTTTACAGCATTTACTCTGGTATTCAACACAATATGTAATTGTTGCTATGGCAACTGCCACATCTCTTGGCACCATAATAATTCTGGGATAAATGGATCTTTGTCAGAGCAAACTCCAAAGCCAGTGTATATGAAACCTGCATTTCCGTGGTGCTGGGGAAGGGTAAATTCAGTGCAGGCCTGAGGAAGCACAAGCCTGGCGACGGAGGAGAGGGGAGGCTGCAGAACTGAGCTAAAGGGAAACGTGTCCATCAAATCACAGCTGCTCCTGGTGGGGCTGCAGGGACACCCAGAAACTGCCCAGCCCAGGGGCAGGGGAGGCACAGGGCACTGCCAGGCACAGCCCCTGCTCCCAGAGCAAAAACCCACTGCGATATGATCATTCCAGCAGGGATAAAAAGGGAAAATAGGTGACTGGAGTTTCTATGGAAGAGAGAGGTTAAGGAGATTTCTGATATAAAAGGAGCTCTTTGTTGCTTCTTCAACAGCACAGAGGATTTTTATAAAAATATAGTTTAAAAGGCAGCTAAATGACACTACAGAATGCCCCATTGAGCTGAACAAGGTCCTGCTTTCATTGAAATTAATTGAGATGTATTCTGTGAAATCCTAAATGTACCACTACAGACTTTAAAAGAAAAAAAAAAATATAGTATCTATTCAATGGTGATTATAGCACGGAAAAGTCATTTACGAAAATGCCACCAATACACAGGTATTAAATTCTAAGATCACTTTTACCTCAGCTTTTTATGCGTGAAATCCAAGTCAATATGTGTTTGCAGTGTGATAACAAAAGTAACAGGAGTGATAACAACTTAATAACTTAATGGCTGGGAGAATGTTAGTATGTTAAACTTGCTGCCAAACTAACTCAATAGTGTGAAAAGGACTTTTTTTGTGTTGTTTGATCTTTAGGAAAATTCTGCTTCGTATGCCGGAAAGATACTTTAATATCTGAAGGCAAGGCATCTCCCCAGCTTTTCTGGAAATGGTATTCCACACACACTTTTGATCAGTATAATAACTCAAACGTATCATAGGTATTGATGCACCCCCTGTGACTTATTCTATTTTGCGCCTTAAAATTAAATGCAAAACATGGTATTTTATTTATGCAGTGCGTCCCTTCCTGCAGCAACTGCTATATGCAAAATCTAATAGCATGGAACTCTTTGAGCCTGTTTGTCAATATCTCATATGAGAGTCCATCTCCATACCTCTGCACAGTCATTTTCAGCCTATTTGGAATTCTGTTCTAAACAGAAAAATGCTAATATACGTTAATGGGAACGATTGCCTGCTATATCAGAGAGGCCGATTCCTGATCTTATTTTCCAAATAACTTATTGAATTGACAGATGACTAAACTCAACTATTCACACTTCCTTGCCTGAATATTTTCTGCTGTGAGAGAATCCTGATTCATAATAAGATTATTGATCCGTTATCATCTGTTCTAAGGCAGAAAGCCATACATGTAGGATTTAAGGCTCTAGGCTCTTTTTATCTCATATCCATAATATTTGCAATCTCTATCCTGTGGGGATAAGCAGAGAGCAAGACACAAACAAGAAATGCTAAGGTTTAAATCCAAGGAGCTTAGTTTCATTATTTCTGTTTGATACTTTGAGAAACATGCACAGGCAGAAAGCAACTTGCACAAAAGGTATCCATGCAGGCAGAGACTTGGTAGGAATGAGAATTTGGGTCTGCAAGGAAGTTTTCAGCCAGGCTGCTGAGGCTCTGTCACTGCTGTAACAAACACGGCCGAGTGCCGGCGATGGCAGAAGCAATGGTTTGACAAAAGGAAAGAAAGCAGCAGCTTCTGCCCAGCCCCTGGCTGGTACAAAGTGCCCTGGACAAAGTAGCAGGACTGGGGCAACTTCATTTCCTTCAGTCTGAGCTGCTGCTGGAGGTGGCTTTAAACTTTGCCTGCAACACGCTGTCTCAGGGTGTGCTCTCCTCACTCTTATCTCTCCTTTTCTTTCTCCTCTTCCTTTTCTGTCTAGTGCCTGAAATGTGTCCTGAGGGTTTGACAGTTTCTATTTAATCATTTCATCCTTCTGTATGGAAGACTGCTGAGCACCATGCAGTGAAGTTACTACCAGCCTGGAATTTCTGAATATCTGCCTGCCCTCTTATCTGCTTTGGTGCCAGACTCTTGATATCTCACTCCCCCTCCCTCCACCCCTCGCCCTGTGTCTGTAATGGTGTAACAAATAAAAGTTCTAAATAACTGGCTTTGCTGTGGGGAAGGAAAAG
>VWZN01016700.1:1644635-1662596 GCA_013396955.1 Regulus satrapa | reverse complement strand
TTTAAAAAAAAACAAGGTTTTAGAACGTATTGTATTGGCAGCATCCCTTCCCTCTGAAGAGGGTTTGGAACTGCATGACCCATAGTGTCACTTCCAACCCAAGCCAGTCTGTTATTGTCTGAATAAATATGTGCCTTTCATAATAAAAAACTGCTGCTGATTTACTATTATTAGTTTATAACTGGAAAAACTTAGCATTGGCCTCTGAGAAATTATATCAGGAATAAAACATTTAAAAAAAATTAAAAGCTAAATAATCTAGAACAAAGTAATCCCTTAAAACCAAATGTCATGTTTTGGAGCTGTAGCATCTCCCACCCAAACACTACAGGTCCCTTTCAAGAAAAGGACAAACTGTGTTGCATTTCTAAAGCAGGGAGGACCTGGCTGGGACTGCACTGCTCCCACCCCTCTGCTCAGTGCTCACACACCCTGGGATTCCCTGCATGCCTGACATCGGTATGCTCTGGGGAAATTCAAGGACCACATGCAGATTTGGCACATGGAATCAGGACGGGTACTTGAATGCATTCTATATTCCCTTGGAAGCAGGAATTTGACACTTCTAAACCTTTTCTATCTTGCTGTGAATTCTTGCTTTATGAAACCCTGCAACTTTTTTCAAAAAGGGCTGAGGCAGAGTTGTTTGAAAGTGGGAAACTGTTTCTTTTTTTTGTTTGGTTGGTTGGGTTTTTTTACTATATCTCATCCAAAAAGCACTGATGCTTTCAATTCCCAGTCCTACAACAGAAACGAGAGTATTTGGTGAGGTTAATAGCAAGCAGAAGGAAGGAAAATGAAAAGCCTCTGCGAAGTACTGATATGTAGGAGAGAAATTAGAAGTGGGAGGAGATGAAGTGATCATAGGGACAGAGAACACTGAAGATTATTTGGCCTAAGGGCCAACAGGGCCAATGAAGCTGAAACCAGTTGTTGAGAGAGTTGAAGAGAACTGGAGCCTTAGATTAAATCCCAAGTCTGAGCTTGGGATCAAATATGGACCTCTTTGGGATGATAATGCCTCCTGAACTGGGCTGACCAGGGAACCTCACCCGAGACTGAATTGCATTCCCAGTCATCCTCACGATGCTCCTCACTAGGAATATTTGCTTCCTTAAACTCATGTGGCTTCTGGGGAAGAGACAGTGCAATTTATTGTATTTGGGCTGCCCATAGCAAGCTCCAGCAGCAGCTCCACAGCCCAAGGAGCTGGCACTGACCACACTGACCTTCCTGCCAGGCACTCAGGAGAGCTCTGAGGAGTTTAGCCTTATCAGATTCCTCAGATTTCCCATCCATGGCATTATATCTATCTCTTAATAAAATCTGTACATTGTTAATACCCATTTAATACAAAGGAAATAGGATTTTTAGTTCTTATTCTCTGGTTAAAAAAAAAATTAAAACCTTGCTTTGTACATAAAGCCAGTGTAGAAATCTCTATGTAAGATATTTAAATCCCTATATAAAGTGTGATGAATTACTTACTCCTTTTCTCCCTCAGGTACCAACCAGTGCAACAAGAAGTGAGACAGAAGTTGTGGATGTCAGCTGTGGAAAGTGTCAGACTGAGCTGCAAAGGTGCTCTCGGAATATCCAACGCTTAGCTGCCTGGCAGCCCTGATAACATATGGTCTGTGTGATGATGTTAGTGATGTTCATGCACTTGCCATGGAAATGAGGTGTGAGGAAAGCCCTGAGATGGATAACTGACATTATTCCCACTGCCCACATGCATTAGAACAGGTTGGACGAGTGGCAGCCTGATGAGAGGGGCCACACACCCCAAAGGCTCCCATGTTCTCCTGCACACTCACTCTGTGAGCTTCAGGAGTTTTGCTGGATTTTAAACTCCTCAGAGCAAAGGCCACTTGTTCACTCTGTGTCTGTACAGCACTTGCAACAAAATGATTCATGTTTGGCGCTCGGGGTGCTACAGAAGTGCAAAAAATGAATAACAGCAACAGCTCAGCTCTAGCCCCAAAATAAAACGTTGGTAATGCTGCACCAGGCATGACAAGATAATGTCTCATTTAAAGGAATTCAATGGGCAATTAAAACAGTGATCTCATATTTATATGAAGGTGGAGTTCTTCATTTATTGACGCATCTATGACTCTTTTGATGTTCCTAGTCATGCTCCAGCTGCCAAATGAACATCTTTATTGTGCCTAATATGCCACATGCTATGAGACAGGCTCCAAAACTCCATGCAAGCAAAATGAAAACACTGCCAAGCAGCTCCCAGTGAAAAACATGAGTGTCATTCATCGCCCTCTGTTCATTTCTCAGCCTCCTGTGTTAGACTTTTACTTCTTTTTGTGAAATTCACTAGTGAATGTACAGAATATTTCTTTCCACTGAGCAAAGTTCATTATTAGTAATAACTGCTTGCATCCCAATGTATGGGATCACTTTATGCATTTAATCACTGACTTTGAGCTTATTATCACCAAGAAATCTGTTGGAAAAACTCGTGCAGGATCCCAAGTCCATAAATGCAATGATGGGAAAAGTTGTAACTGGAAATATTAACCTTTATAGATCTCAGCAAGAAAACTCATTCTCCTGGGATTCCTCCTTTCAGCACATTCCATTTTCCCTGTTATGATATATCACAAATGTGATACCACTGTGATATTTATGATAACGACCCACAGATGTTTGAAAGGATACCATTTTAAAACATTGAAAGGTTAGCAGCTACATTTCTTGTAAACCAAACTAAAAGAAAACAAGCTGAAATAGGTTTTTTATTCAAAAGCATATGTTGGCCTGATATATTCCACTGCTAAGGTAATTTTTTTTTTTTTTTTTTAGTTTAATGCTCAGAAGTTTAATTAGTTTTGAACAGAAATACTGGAGCCATAATTTTCTCTCTGGTGGAATCTCCACAGAGGTATTCTGAATAAATAAATACACATATTTATCTATAAGCACACCAAAACTAACTCTGTATATCTCCATGTACAGGTATATTTTCCTGTTAGCTGATCATAACAAGCAACAAAATACCTCCTGAATGAGGAAATTTCACATTGAAAATACAGACTTAATTACTCTATCAATGAATATTAAGATGCTTTTTGTACACATAACCTAGCCTTGCTCAAATATGTGGGAATTACAGCATCAAAGCAATATTATCCTGTGCATCTTTTCTTCTCTTTACAATGATAACTTTAAAATAACTTAATAATAACTACAAATAATTTTAGATCATATCAAAGCCACAAGTCAGAAGGTGAGAGGTCTGGAGATGCAAGAAAAGCACATGAGAGCTTCAGAAAAGCAACTTAACTTCCCAGCCCAGCAGGGATCCCCCAGCTCTGCTCAACGACATTTGCAGAACTGGGGAGTTAGAGACTGGCGAGGCTTCATTAACCACAGAGAGAGAAAAGTGATGGTTGAGGCGAATGGAAATGCTTCTGAGTGCTGTTGTTGTGTATAAAAATTCACAAAGCACTGCGAGCTGGCAAGGCTCTGGTCAGCAAGGAGCAGGGAGGGAAGAGAGCGCGAGAGGGGCTGGGGAGGGGAACGAGCTCTGGGAGAGCCCCCCAGCAGCTCCAGCTGCACAAACATAACGTGGGCTCCAAGGACTGAGTTATCCTGCCAGTGTGGGGAGGATAAAACCCACCCAGAACCAGCACACCGGGACCACCTGAACCCATCCCAGAACAAGAGAAGAAGCTGTCACAACAGCTCAAGGCACAGGAGCTGGGAAACAAAACAAATCCTGCCTTTCAAGCCAACAAAAAGGTCCTCTAGGAGAAATAGCTTCTTTCCCTGCCTTTGAGGTGCCTTCAAAACCACCTCTGAAATGCGTGTTCTGGCAGTGTGCCCATAGCCTATGTGTTTCTGCTGGTTTTCTGCAAAAATACCTGAGCAGCAGAAGGAAAAAGTATTGCCCCAAGACAATTTGAGGGCAGAATAATGTCCAGACTAGACACTGTCAACAGTCAGGTCAGACAGGATGCTCTTAAAGAGATGATATTATCATTATTTTATATCTAAAAGTGCTGCAGAAATAGTGGTTTCATAGACTAGAAAATCTACTAGCATGACCAAAGTATTTACACAAAAAAAACCCCAAACAACTTATTGAACATTTAATAAAATTAACAAAAATAATTTTATGAAAATCTTTTTTCAAGGTTTTTATACAGCTAAATGCTACGTGCTAACTCTGCAGTAGAATTGCTACAGAGTGATTTTTTTAACACAAAAATTTTTTTTAAACAAATCCAACAAGCAACAGTGGGTTATTATCTTGCACTGCATGTTTATGATTTTCTTGCATTTATATAATTTCTTTATGTGCCCCTGAAGTAAATTACAGTGATGAGTTATTTAGTATCCAGAGAGCCAAAAATTGAGGGAATGTGAACAACAGCAAAATGTTCATCACAACATAACAAGAGTAGCTTAAGAAAAATACACATTTATATTCGACTTCTTTGGAAAAACAAGTACTAAACAACAGACTTCATCCCTGTGCACACTTTTCAAGCCTGAAAAATACAAACTGATTGCCTAAACTGGCAAACACCCCTGTGTGGTTTATGTGTGATGATTAGATTCGTGCAGAGCCCTGTTATGATACAAAAATTAGGCCAGCAGTTCATCCGCCGGGCACAGGGTGTTCATTCCTGCCCTTTGGAGAACACCCTTTCCACTGGAGAAATGGTACCTATTAATAGCCACAGCTTCCTCTGTGCTGCCAGAATTCATTGCAAGCACATACCACAGGTAGGAGATAAGCTTCCCTGGATGATGAAAGACAAGGGTTTCACCCAGAAGCCAGCTGCAGCCAAGGAAAGGGGTGGTGTTCCTGCAAGAGTCCCACTGGTCTCTCTCCAGCATATCCTCTACCACCTATAGTCGTACCAGAGCTGGAAAATTGCTTTAAAAAGTGAAATTCTGCAGCATAGGTCACCTGAGCAATAAGTGACACCTGTCTGAAGGCTCCCTCTTGGGTGATGGGTTTGATGTGTGATTCCAGAGCCAGTGACTCCATCACATGGAGAACCCCACCTCAGCCGTGCTGGGCTCTGCCCTCTCCTCACCTTCTGCCCTGCCCAACACTGCACTCTGGCATCTTTCCACATCTCACTGAGCTCTGCCTCTCTTCTCCTGGCACATCACAGCACCACTTGGCTTGATCTGAGTATCACATCTGGTACCCCGAACGAGAAGTGATCAACCCTGCTCTGAAAACAGAGCCTCACAAATTGTATCAGCCCAGGTCTGGAGCAGAATGTCCTTGCCCTGCAGCACTGGGGTTGCTGCAGGGATACTAGCAAGTTCTTGTCCAGAGCAGAGGTGAGCAAGATGCCTCCATCAGCACAATCTCCAGGACTCCTAACTTTTTCCATGTCGCTGCTGCTTCTTGCCTTTTTCCCACCACGCTCCCTCTTTCCTTTCTCCTAGAAAGGAAGATCCCTCAGTAACATCTCGTGCTCTTCAACAAATTTATTCTGCCAATAGGGCTCCATCAGCTGCCCGTGACTGCTTGAAATTACAGGAAAATACAACCACTACAATCAAATCTGAAGGCATTCCCTCCTCCCCCAGCAGACCTCACCAGCTCCCGTTACATGATATCTTCACACATCGTTTTGCTGCCCATTGTCTTATTTAGGGCAAAAAATTAATCAGGTGGAAGGAGCTGTAATGAGTTGTTCTCAGTTGGAAGTTATCTCGACTTACTCATTACAACACAGAGGTGTTATTGACTGATCTCCTGGGTCAGTGGCTGCATTATAAGACATGGCAATACTGTAGCTGCTATTCTAAACCCCAGAGAAAAATTACTGTTTCAACAAAAGTGTTATGTCAGGGAGCGTGTCTGAAGAAAAAAAAAATAAATAAAACCCTTCGATGTTATATCACAGTCATTGATCATCTGAGCACAACACAGGGTTCAGTTTAACCAGAGCTGTTTTCTCTCTGTGAATGCAAGGGACACAAACTGACACCACATTTGTGGAGCTCCAGTCTCAAAGGAGCTGTCACATCTGGGGAGGAATGTGACATTTCCCTGTTAATGCTGCATCGATTCTGAGCAGTCCAAACAACCCCAGAGCCAGCAGTGATACGTAGAAAAGATACTTTTTAACTTTGTTGGTTTCTTTGAAAGAGTTTCCCGTTGCAATGCAAATGATCGATAATTTTCCATTTTAGCAGATTTACACAACATTCTGCTCAGATCCCCAGGAGAACAGAAGATGCAATTAACTTTAGATTCCTACGATATCTTCACTGGCTGGGTCTGAGACACGAGCAGACAGAATCAAAGACGTTCAGATGCATTCAATATGTTCGAGGCTCTGCAGATTGTGGTGAGAAGTTTGTCGATATGAAATTAATTGTGTCTACAGAGGAGGGAGATCGGACAGAAGTCTGAGTTGGTACAAGAATTCCCAGTGGGATGTAATGGATTATTTCCTTTGAAGACTGCCTGAATAAAGCTTGGAGAGGCAGTTTTACTGACCATGAACTTCCTTGTCTTCTGCACAGGTATACATCTGATCCTTAGTCTCCCTAAGTGCTAATGAAAATTTCTTAATATACGTAATTTATTGAAAACTAATCAGTTGAGATTGAAATCAGGGGGAAAAAAAACCCCTAAACCTGTGTCCCGGGAGATTTAACTGTATAAATAAAAAGCAGATGTCAAAAAAGTAACAACAAGCAATCACTCACAGGAAAGACCTACAGTGAAACCAGCCCAGAAAATATCTTACTTACACCAGTGTGTGTTTCAAATGCCTCCAAAGCCACAAATTTATTTAGTAAAGGTTTTCCATTAACTAGACAATTAGTCAAAGGTCATAGGAATATTTTCCCTCAAGTTGACAATTAAAACTGTTTATCATCAGGGTCAGTTTGTTATAATTACAGTGATCTGTCATTTCTTTATGTGATCTGTCAAAACTTTTTCTTTTTTTAAAAAAAAATTTTAAAGGCACAAGGTTCTGCAAAGTTCTGACAGCATTCGACTATTTTCCTATAAGTGTTAAGTTAATCTTAAAAAAAATATGATATTCTATTGGATGAACAGAAGATTCACTGGGTTACACACACACTTCCATTTGCCTGAGGTTGGGCCATTAGTAAGAAAGGTGAATAAATGATAGAAGTGAAACATGGAGCCTTGCTGGAGGAGTGGAATCTTTGTCTGCTCCTTCAGTGGCAAGTTCAAATAATTCAGTGATTTGAGGCCGGAAGAAGAAATTACTGTTGTAAAAAATATCTTTTGTTCTATACCAAATCCATGGCAGATACTCACAGCCTTATATACTTGTTTTTATCAGAGATGGGAGAAAAAAATATTGCTTGAGATATCTCTCCTGCTCTGGCAGTACTTGGAGACAAGAAGTCAAAGGGCAGGAGCTTTTCATTAAATAAGGCATCACTACAAAGTGCTTTTTTACACATTACCCACAGTTGCTGTGCGAGACAATATTGCCTCCACCTCCTCAGTCTTGGGTCTTGGTTTCACCTTCTGTGTGGAATGACAACTAATCTGTAATTCAGCTCACTGCTTCCTCACCTCAACACTCCAATAGCACCCAAACTACTGGTCAGTACATGCTAGGAAATGTTAAAAACCCCAAATCCATGGACATCTGTGCACAGCTGCCCTTCTTCTGGAGAAATAGTAATTATAAAAGTACGATAATGTTTCCTTAAAAGACGTCCCCAGCAATAAAGCTTTCAGCTTGTGCCCTGTGAAATAATTTCCAAACAGTACTCAGTGGTAGGAGTTTGTTTCAGAAATAGAGGATGACGCATCATTTACAATACATAAAAGGAAACGAGAGTGAGTAATAAATCTACTGTGCAATATTTTCCTTTCAAAATGGATACTGTAGGTTGCTGGCCTATTTTCCCAGCTGCTGAATGAGTAATGCCATGCCTGAAAATCTGCTCAAACCATTTATTTTGCAGATTGTTCAGCTTTCCCAGTAAGAAAAGTAAAACAAAGGTCCTCCCTGTTCCAGGGGAAATATTTTGATTTCTCATCTCCATCAATGAACTTGACAAAGGAAAGAAAATTCCTCTAAGTGGTTTTACCAAGCTCTCTTGAGAGAGTTCCCTCAAACATTTTTTACGAGTCACTATAGAAAGATGATTTCTCCAGACTGATCTGATAAATGTGCAAAAAACTGACCTGCACTCCTTTTCAGCCCTCAGTCTAAAAATCAGGTTAATAAAATTAAGCCCTTGGACAAAGTTTATTAATAACTTTTCAGAAGGCCTTCAGAATCTAAACTGCATTTAGCTTTGCAAACTGATTTGGTAGTTAAGCTTTTGTTTTACTCAAGTACGCATCCAATTCCAACACACAGATAATTATAAAAGCCACACAAAAATCAACCTGCTAAAATGCAACATTTCTGAGAATAACAAGGAAAGCCACCTCTCAGAACTGTGCTGGATTTTAGACTTCTTATTGTCATCTCTTTTAAACAATATCAGTGCTTGACTAACAGTTACAGAACCAAATAACCTTGGTTTGAATTTAGACACTCACACTAAGATCAGACAAGTCGCACTGCTGAGAACAATGTAATTAAAATTGCACCATGTAATCTTGCTCTGCACAGTCATTCCCAGAACAGTTTCTATTCACATCAAACACAGGCTTTTATACTTTAAAGAAAGACAGGCTTTGGTATCTTCTACAAAAGAACTGACCTGAGGGAAAGTATATTCTGTCAGTCAGGATCATTTATAAGCAACCTGAAATTTGTTTACATAGATAAACCAAGGGAAGAACATCAGGCTACTGAAGTTTGTGCCTCTTTTAATAGCTAAGGAACAATGAAGAAAAAAAACAAAAATGAACCAAAAGCAAGAGAAAACACAAACAGCTCAATAGTGATTGTTTGATGATCTGGGTGATGTTGTTATTTGTGTTTGCTTCTGAAATGGGAGGAATTGCTCCACGTTTAAACAAGTACCGCACATGAAGCAAATGGCAATTAAAAGTTGTGTCAATTGCCTCACACAATCGATATTTCAGATACAAACTCTGCTTCTTTGGGCCATTTGCTGCTGGCTGGTTGTCACAGGTGGGTGTCCCACCTTCAGCTGGCACCACGTAGGTAACGCTGGCAGCCTCGAGTTTGCACCATTGGAGCCACCAGCTAAGATTGGGATCAAGGCACTGCTGGATTCCAAGTCTTTTTGTGACCTTTATCGACCATAAAGGACGATTTCCACAGAAAGTTTTGGACAGTGAATAAAATTGTGTCTTGTATTAAACTCCACAGTCAACAAAAAAAAAAAAGCAGTGAAAAACCATCTGAGAATTTTATTACCAGACATTCTCTTAGGCTTAATAAATTACAGTTATCCCTAAAATTACGTGAATTCAAACTGCTATCATAGCTGTCAACTCAACAAAATTTGTGTCAAAGTCAAAAGAAAAGAAAAAAAAAAAACTTGATTTCTCATCTTCCCTCATTTCTCCTTAGGTTTGGTATAGGCCCCACTAATGACAAATGCTCTGATGGCTGTACTTAGAATTACTCGAAGAGATTTCTTACGCTCTCACCTCACTTTGCAGCATTAGAATGCAGAAACCTCAGCACATCTATTAGAATAAGTGTCTCTTTTCCTTCACATTAGAATAACTATAATGATTATAATGCTTATGAAGTTTAAAGAGGTGAGATAATAATCAGTCAATCCTTACTTTGCTTCTGGTTATAAAGCCATTAAAAAAGGAAAAGAATGCAAAAAAACCCAAACCACTCAATCTATGCATTTTTCCAGCTCACGTCCCCTCTCAGAGCATTAATCTCTTGTGACAAATAAAGCTCTGTCCTTGTGTACACTGATATCCCTCATTTGTGTTCCATTTGCTAATGGCCACAATCGTGACAAACAGAGAATTCTTCGGGTAAATGTGAGTTGCCAAAAGTTTCCAAGTGACACAATATTATATATTTATACACAAGGCTGCTTAGCAACTTCGTAGTAGATCCATCCAGGAACTGAGGCGTAAATAAGTAATTATGCTATAGCAGAGAGTGCATGAGACATTTATAAATATAGGAACAGAAAGGTTATCAGAATTCATCACCTAGCAACAACTATAATATCATCAGCTCCCCTGTCTAGCAGGCATCTAGCAAGAAATGCATTACAAACTCCGCTGCCTAGCGAGTTAACTTGGGAGTTTGAAGTTGAAATGAACTCTACAGCTAATTAAACTTAGCTCAGTGCTTCTGTAGGCTGCTTGTTTGCGTCTCAGCACATGCTTTATTCTGGGATAAACAGTTGCCGTTCACCCATCCACAGATGGGTCACGTTCAAACGCTGACAGAAGCCAAGAAATGAGAATGCAGAGACACTCGACAATTTCTCATGGCTCCCAAGAAATCGAGACTGGCTGGTTTATGCCTGTAATACAATGCACAGGAGCAATTCTGGGAACGTGCTGAGATCCCTCAGACTCGGAACATGATCAGACTGTAGTGCCAACATGGTTCTCACAATGCAATTTTGGGGATGATTCCAATACAAAAGACTGGTTTTACAACTCCACACTTGTCTTAAACATTTCAAAGTGATGGATGTAATTATTCACGGGATTCACTTAATAATAGACTAGAACTTGCATCAATGAATATTAACTAAAAATAAAATTAGTTTTAAAGTACCAAATGCTTTGTGTATCCAACCTGATAGACAACTTTCATTCCCTCCCTCCCTCTTCTTTCTCCTTAGTGTTTTACATAAATACTCTGTTATTACAAAGCCTGCTGTCTGGAAACTGATGAGGCTCATTATTGCACAGGCAATGGCTGCTATTGTACTGCAGTGTAGAGTGAGAAAGGTGCAGAGTTGCCACCATATTTCATTTTACTTTGTTCATCTCATATTATTTTTGGAAAGCAATTCCTGATCATCACCTCCAAGCCCTTTTATTTCATAAAACTCTTCATTAAAATTTCCTTCCAAAGCTGAACAAAACCAGATTTCATTACAACCCTGAACGATGTCCATTAATGCTTTGAAGTTCTGCCAGAGACAAGTCTGGATTGGGAACATTCTTCACCAGGGAAGCTTTCACAGAAGAGTAAATTGCAGACAGAGAAATGGATTCTAAGCTGGCAAAAACAACACCGTCCTTCTATCCATTTCCAAAACATGGAACAGTTATCTTAGATGAATCCAAACTCCGGTAGATGAGAACATTTTCTCTCAAAAGGAGTTGGAGCCCAGCAGCCCTGGCTTAGTGCAAGTAGATTGCCTGGCTGACCACGACAAGCAATCAAGAATCAGAATCTAGTCTCCTTTCATCCCCCCACATCTGCTCCTGCCTTTGCAGACCAATCCTCTCTAGTTTGTACACTCAGTTTCTGGGCTCCTCCTCATGACTCACATCCCAGGAGCACGTTCCCAAACAAGCACCCAGAAGGAAGATGCTCAGCTCTTTGGGAAGTGTTTCTCTTCCCGTGATTCCCATGCCTGCCTCCCACCCTCTCTCCTGCTGACACAACCTTTCCCTACAACATTCCCATACTGGCAATGATTTGTGCTGTTCAACTTGGTTACCTTTCCAGACTTGTTTCCCAATTATTCATTCCTCCTCCAGCTTTCCAAACCACCAAAGGAGTAAACATTATTTTACAACTGCACTAACTTGCTGTTCCAGGAGGAGACTGCATTTCCCCCCTTTTCCTTTTGAAGTGTCTAGAACACCCTCCTTTACAGCCATAGAAAATAAACTAACTTTTTAACACGTTGGGAGCTCGAGGTAAATTGCTCATTTGAGGTCACACAGCAGCCACTTCCACAGAACCATAGAATAGTTAAGATTGGAAATTATCTTTGAGATAAAGTCCAACTTCCAGCCCAGTCCCCCCACCATATTCATCATTAAACTGTGCCCACAGGTGACACATCCACAGATTTTTTTAATTTTTTTTTTCCCCAGGGATGGTGACTCCACCACTTCCCTGAGCAGTCTGTTCCAATGCTTTGCAACCATTTCTGTGAAAGAATTGTTCCAGAGCTCAGGATGGCTCTCTGCAGTGCAGGGAGCTCCACTGCCCATAGCTCTGCAGGGCACTGCTCTCCTGTAGAAAAATTGGAATCACCACACAGAGTGAAAGTGCATATATTCCAGAAAAACTGCATTGGGATACCAGCATCAAGACTTGCCTAGGAAGAAACCTGGAAGTGTCAGAATAGTCAATCAGCATGCACAAAATAGTCTGAGAAAGTTAACTACCACCTGAAAGCACCAATTGACCATAGATGGTGTCGCAAAACTTCCACTCTCAGGAGCAGAAAAGCTTTTCATAGGCCAAGCATGCTAAATTTCTTTCATTGTCTCCATCTACAGAAGCCATCAGGTTTTTATTTGCACTGAAATAGGGTTTGGCTACAAGTACTGAAATTTTTTTTGTTGTTAAAAATGTATCCTGTGACCTACAGAAACTAGGGACGGTCACTAAACTCCCTGAGAAAGTTCATCTCAAGGACAAGCATGTGTATAAAGTGTTGAAAATGCTGGAAATTATGATCAAATTGATATTTTGGATTAAATAAGGATGCTTAAAGTTCAATAGAACCAACACGAGTGTGCACACGCTGAATGTGGACAATACTATTTTAAAACACAAATTAGTGCATCTAATTGCTATTAGGAATGGGGAAAAAAATCCGCCAAAAATTCAAATACCACATCTTTATTCCCATTCCCACATAGGCAGCATTTATAAATATGGACCAGCCTCTTAACAGGCAAACATCAGCTCTTCCCTGGTAGCACAAATGACACCACATGGAATAACATCAGCAGGAAAAACCAAGAAGCAAAAATTAGATTCTGCAAAAAGTTACAAGATTACGGATAAGAGACAAAGGGAAGGGAAATGCACACATTCCAAAGGAAAGTGTTCCTGGTTATTTGGGCAAGTTCTGTAATTCTTAGGCCACAGGAGAGCTGGGAAGTTCATTAGTGGTGAGAGTGTTTGAGTCTAGGTGGCAGAAAAAGCTGCATCCAAAATGAGTGCCTTGATTTCTGAGCTGGTGGAGAGAGAGAGAACCAGCAACAGACTTTGGCCAAAGGATCATCTGGGATTTATTTAATTCTGCCTTCAACAACTATTCCAAAAGTAACTTTTTATTCTAGGCCAAACAAAAATAAATTTTGATATTAAGATATCTTTTAAATATATTTTTAATTTAAGCAAGTTGTGAAAAAAACACCCAAAAATTTCCCATAGGTTTCCAAATGTAAAGAAATGTCTGGGTGAAAAAAAAGCAGTTGTTCTCACACATGCACAAGGTGAATTATGAGGCATAATTCCAATAAACTGATACGTAACACTGCTCAAGAGTAATGTCAGAAACAGAATTTCATTATGGGAAAAAAAAAGATTTAATAGATCTACAAAATAGTCAGAGCTCATTAAAAAACCATCACCTTCCAACCAGTAAAAGTATTTAGTGTTCTTTATCTTTTTTCAAGCGAAGTCAAAGCAAACCAAATAAACAATTTTTCTATTTTAAATATCTAGTGTAACTTTTTTTTTTTTTTAACACAGACCCAATATCCATTCTATGTGGAAACAAATACTGCTGTTGCCTAAATTAATTTCTTGTTTATTAAAATAATATCACATTCCCACAGTCACAGAAGGGAATTAGAAATTTCTATTTTCAGATTTTACCTCCTCTATAAATCTTAAAACTTTATACATAGGTAATTAAAAACTGTTGCAGTGTATAGCTCATATACATATATCAGCTAACATTTCTCATTAAGGCTACA
Source organism: Regulus satrapa (assembly GCA_013396955.1). NCBI lineage: Eukaryota > Metazoa > Chordata > Aves > Passeriformes > Regulidae > Regulus > Regulus satrapa. The sequence continues at coordinate 1,648,795 of VWZN01016700.1, read as the reverse complement.
GATTCTGCAATTGCAGCTGCTGCATGGCAAATATGTCCCTTTTACACATATCCTTCATAAAACAGCCTCTATTAGACTTTCCTATTGTTTTGCTTGTGGTTTGTTACTCTTTCCCCTGGTAGATATGTACTTTCCTGCTATTGCTTTAAAACTTCATTTACCTGAGAAACAGGAGTCCAAATCCAGCACTTTATGAAGGCTCAAAAAAAAGACACTTCTTAGCAAACATCAGAGCAGAGCAAATAATTCACAACAATCATTTATTTATTGGATTTGCCATTTATTTTTCTATTCACCACAGATTGCTAAATTCTTATATGTAAATTATTCATGAATTTCTGCCAATGCTTCTGCCATTTAAATTACTGTGAAAATGGAGTTGCAATTATTCAGATTTCAACATTGGCTCTCTCAGGTTTTTGGAGCACTGGTTCTGTTCCATGATTGGTTGCAACTTGCCAATTTGGAATATGTTTCAAGCATTACATTTGAGTACACAGTTCAAAATTTACTTTGTCAGTTCTATACTTGCAATTTGTGCTCTGAATATAATGTTTTCTGACATTTCCATACTGACAAAAGCTCTAGTGTAGACACAGCTATATCTTGCTTCAATGGACATTTCAGTGGCATTATTTCAGTGGTTTTCTGTGCCAAAGCCATTACCAAAATCCATAAGACTGACAGAAGAGGCTCCTGACATTAACTGCCTCTGTGTTTTCTGCTATTTATAAAGGTGCCTGAGTCAGGAGGGTTCTTGCTGACAATCCCAGCTGGTTGCTGCTCAAGCCATCCATACTGTGTGAACATAGCCCTGGAGGGAGGAGCACCACAGAACCTCACCCCGAGAGCCCAAAGGAAAGAGAAAGGAATGGCAAGAAACACTCCTTCCAAGCAGGAAGGACATACTTTGGTCCACTGGTCGATTCCTCCCAACCAGGAGGGAGAATTCTGCCAGGGAGTTGCTAATCACTTTAGCTAAAACATCCCGACATTCCATTTTCCTGCCCCAGCCAGGAGACCCCACCCTTCTCCAGCACCTGGAGCTCTCGGATGTGCAGAGGGAAGGCTTCTACAAACCCTACAAACCTCTGCCAAAAAATCAGAGGTGGAAACAGGAGTATTGAGACAGTTCATTACCAAAACTAAACCAGAGCTCCCCTGGTGTCAGATGAGGCTGAGGGGTTCTCATTCTTCAGTCTCAAAGCCAATGTGAAAAGAGATTCACCTCAATGTCGGCATCACTGCAGGCCATCCCATTTCCATCTCAAAATCTCCACAGCTACCTGTGCTGGGGATCTGCATGTGCAGCGTTACTACTGAAACTTGGCTTTGCACCCCGTGACTCTCCTGAGGACAGACAGATGGGCTGAGGTTACACACAGATCAGCAGGGACAGGCAGAGCAAGCAGAGCGACAGAAAATGCTCCAAGTTTCAAAGTGGTAACTCACCATCCTTTCAGACTTTCAACAGTTTACTCCTTCCCATCACTTTTCAGAAGATATATCTTGGAAGAGGACGGTTATAATTGAATCTCCCGGTGTTAGTAGCAATGCATTTTACATGAGAGAGCCTGATCTTGGTTCACAGGGTTGAGCAGTGTTTGCGAGCCATCAGTTATTGTAATACATCCCTCTCCCCTCGAAACAGTAAAGCTCCAGCAGTGATGGAGGAGGCACTCAGTCGAAAAGATCCGAATTTGAAACTCTCATCATGTGAAATGAGGATAGATTATGTACGACACTCAGCCTGCTCATTTCAGGAGTGAGGTTTACCTAAGAAATGCACCTTTGTATTGGAACAGACAAAACGCAGTCAAAGAAATAATAACATAATCTAAAATTAAATCAAATGTAATCTAAAAAGTCAACCTACATTACATTAATAACTGTAGCTGGGATTTGGAAACAAAGCAATTTTTAAGAGGGATGTATTTTGTTTAAGTTTTTCTTTGAAGTCCCTGGGCAGCACATCAAAGAGGGAATGTAGCATGCTTATTCTCTAGGGATGGTTCTTTAAAAATCACAAAAACTCTATTGGGGACACATTTGTCACTGCTCTCAGCAGAATAAACACAGAGAAGACCGTTCTGTGTGTTGTCTCCAATGGAGATTTGATCTGATTATCCCATTTTGGTGCAAAAAGCAGCAAATTTGGGAATCAGCCACCTCTCTGCACAAAGTCAGGACCAGATTGTGTCACCCAGGAATTACCCAGTGAGCCACCTCACTGGGACCTCTACCAAAGTGAAGAATCTCAAGTTCTGCTCCCAATTTTTGGTGGAAAGCAGGCTTGAGCCAAGACCTCTGAAGGAAGAAATGTGCATCTCGTGTAATTTCTTTCAATTACATCAAGTTGGTTTTTATTTCTTATTTTCCAACAAGTGTTTCAATACCATTTCAACAATACTTGGGGGAGTCACCCGAACAGTTTTGCATCCCAGGTACTTGTTAGAGGAATGGAAGCAAATCAGTTAAATTAAAAAAAAATCTAGATGGTGCACTGCAAAATTTTGTGCGAGCCACTTATGCCGCAGAAAATTGATTTTCCCGCAGGTTCTGCAGCTTTGCACTCCCTTTTGAAGTAGAGAAACTAGATATATTTTTCTACATATATTTCTTGGAGCTAGAGCCCAGAATGGTTTTATATTTTGCTGAACATTTTCCAGCTGATTAATGTTATGTTTACTAAACTATAAATATAGGATGATGCCTCCTTGAAGAAGTGATTTAACTTTTCTCCTCTATTTTTGTAAATTGTTTTTGCTGTGTGTTTTTAAATAAATGGTATAAACATAAAACTGAAACTGGTTCCCTGCATTACATTTTATGGAGAGATTTTCTTTTTTAATAATGAGAAATGCCAAAATACCAGTACCCATCCTGTGTACAAACACAACTCAGACCTTTAACACACAACATGCGCTGAAGTTTAATATAACCTCAATAAGTTATTGAATAAACCAGAAAATTATTTAATTTTTAATGAGTTGACATTGTAAGGGGGTTTTTAAGTACAGTTTGACATTTTGTGTAGTCTTCATGTCCTTTCTAGGAAACCTCTCTGCTACCATAAACACAGCCTGGTTTTGGTTTTTTTTTAATTACTTCTTTTTTGCTTCAGAGAGATTTAGGACATAGAGCTCTTTGTCTGACTCTATCTGTTCACTGTGATCTCTCTAGTTTACTTTCTCACGTGAAGGGGATACCCATTCCTGTCTGCTATGAGTTCGTACCCACTGACGGAACCGGCTCAAGCTCAGATCCTGACGACAAAGGGGCTTTGAACTCAGCTCAGAGGGTTCTGATTAAACTGAAACTGGAAATATTGTTGGTGAGATGTAACTGTGCAGGCTTTCTTCACCTGCAGGGTGGGAGGCCCTGGCTCAGGGTGCCCAGAGGAGCCGTGACTGCCCTTGGATCCATGGAAGTGTCCAAAGTCAGGCTGGATGGTTTGGAGCAGCCTGGGGTAGAGGGAGGTGTCCCTGCCCATGGCAGGGGAGGAACAAGAGCTTTCAGGTCCCTTCCAGCCCAGTCTGTGATTCTATGATTCTCTGGCAGACCATCCTTCACAAAAATACTGTGTTTCCTTCTCACCTACCTTCATTTGCACAAAAAGGTCTTGGCAGTGCCCAGAGGTGCTGGAGCAAATGGAGATATTTCAGTGCCACTGCAAGGCCCACCCACAGCAGATGACATTTCCTCCCTGGCCACACTGGGATTTGTGGATTCATCAGCACTGGAAATGCCATTCCTCTAATTGCCCCCATCATCCCAGTGCTAGGAAATGGCTTTGGTGATGACTTCACCAATCCAAACCAGAGCTCCTTCCAAAACTCCTAAGGTAACAACTCATTTTCCACCTCTCCTTTTGACATTTCTTACCTAGCTCAGTACTTTTCTCCCATGCTAAGTATTTCGGATTTTGTGTAGTGTACAGATTATAAACAATGCTAAAATAATTTGTGTCCCATGCATTCAGCTTCACCCTGACTTAATCATTCTGCTGTGTGTTTACCTAGATAAATGCCTGACAATGTTATTGACACTACAAAGAAAATAAGCCATTTTCTTTATGCATGTACATCAGCAGCACTGTTCACATTTGCAAAAAAAAAAAAAAAAAAAAAAAAAAAAGAAAGAGGGGGAAAAAAAAAAAA
>VWZN01016700.1:1609687-1644624 GCA_013396955.1 Regulus satrapa | reverse complement strand
AAAGGCAGAGAGGGATAAGATCAAAAATAATCCTGGCTTAATCCAAATTCCATTTCTCCAAATTTGCAAGCATTGTAGTGCAAATATTTCACTACATTATGCTATTCTGTCCTCTAAACAGCAAGGAGCCATGAACAACAATCTGATTAGTCAGGGCCTCTTCTGAATGGCATTAAAATGATTTGTTTTTCTCCCACCTCTCAATTCTCTCATTTGAGAGCTCCGTTTATTTCAGACCTTGAATAAACTCCATTCCAAATACACTGACGGCTCCTGACACTTATTGGGGAAAACAAATTGTTTCCATCAGAAATAAAGAATCCAACTAGTAGTAAATAATACTTTTTTTCACTAAATGAATTGATTTTTCTGCATCAATACATTTAGGTCTTGGGTTTTACAGGGAAAAGGAAATCTTCATGTTTCTATAACACTGTTAAAGCAATGCTTCCTTACCTGCCTTATCTAAAGCCCTATAACACAACTGAGGCAAAAAATTATTAACTAAAAAAAATTATTTTCTTTTATTTTCAGAATACAAACATTTCACAGAAGAATATTATGTTTACTTGGAAAATTCAGACTAAAACAATGCTTTGTTTTCCTCTTTTTTGACTGCACAGATTCATTTCACTTTCCTCTTCTCTCCAATTAATGTCAAAAAGCTCTTAGGAGTCCTAAACTGAGCTTTCATAAACTTATTATTTTATAAACTTATTTCATAGACTTTCTATTGCTATTCAGAGTCTGGTAAATTTGTAAACCAAATGTTTTTTTCATTAGAATGTTTTGCTGTCTTTACAGTAATGTTTCTACATCAACATTTTTCCCTTCTTGTTTCACAGCTTTAAATTCTTGTGCAGATCTAAAAGAAAGTAATTTGCTTTTTGGTTTTTTCTTTTGTGTGTGTGTGTGTGTTTTTGGGGTTTTTTTGTTTTGTTTTGTTTTGTCTGGGGATTTTTTTGTTTGTTTGTTTTTTGGGGGGTTTTTTACAAAATTTGAAAATTTCTATTGGACATGGGTTTTTTTTCAAGAGCAGCTTCAGTTTGTGTTATGGCCCCTTAGAGCACTGCCAGCCTACAACAGGGTAAAATATGAAGAATAAATATTGATGTGTGCAGAAAAAAAAAAAAGAAAAAAAAAAGTTACAAGACAAAGCAGCTTCTTAGCCTTTAAATCTGACATCTGTAATAGAAAGGACAGCATTGTAAAAGCCAACTCTGTAATACAACTTAGGCTGACAGGTAAGGAAAACAAATGTTTCTTTTGCTAATGCTGATGTATAGGTACATTCTTCTGGTCGTTAACACATGTGGCCACTAAATAGTGCAGCTACTGGATTCCCTGAAAAATGAGGGGCACTGCAGCCGTGTTCATTTTGGTGCTCGATGTGACACTGAAATCTTTAGCAATCAAATGGGGGAAACTCAATCTCAGGGTTTGTCATGTTTGGCTTTGCAGTTTCACTGATGGGCTGTTCCTCAGTCGTGCCCCTCTCTGCAGTGTCAGAGGGAGTGTCATTTGAAGTGGCCAGGGGAACATCCCAGAAGTTGTGGCCAGGTCTGCAGGAACATCTGCAGAGGTGTGAGGTGCAGGTTGAACCCCTCACCTTGCGTGCAGAGCCCACAGTGAACAGCCTCAATCAGATTTCAGTGTCACTCACTAGATTCGGGGTCTCAGACTGAAGAAATCAGAGGTGGATTTCTCTGGGATGAACCCAGGGAACTGGTGAAACTGGGATTTCTCTCTCATTGCCGAGGTCTTTTCATTCAAAAGAAGTGGTTGTAGCTGAAGCACTCCCAGTCCTATCTCCACACACCCATTCACACGCCCATTTTTCCATCACCATGTGCTTAGAAATTCTACATATGTACCATCTTCACATGGAGGAAATTCATTTGGTGTTTGCTTAAAAAGATTTTGTAATTTAAAAATGAAAATGCAGGGCTGTCAGCAGCCATCCCAGCTGGACAATACATGCACAATACCTAGATTGTGCATTTGATAGCAGCAAGGCACTGCACAACATCAGCCTCTGGAGACCCTGAAGGAATATGTCATTAGTATGGGCTGCTTCCTTTATTTGACCGAGTAGACTTTTTGAAAATACCATCTAAATATTAAAAATTATGATTTTGAATTATGGTATTTTAAATTTTGTGGGAAATCATTGGTGGAACTCCTAATAGTGGAGCACACTTCTAAAAAAATATATAAGCCATTCATTCTGAATATCAATATTCACTGTACATTTCTGAAAATATTTCCCGACTACCTGTGCTTGGATCACTTTGAAATATCTTCTTCCAAGACTTTCAGAAATATAATTCTCAAAGTTTACACTGGTTATTCTATATTCTGCCATTAGTTATGTGATTGCATATCAAATTGCAGAAAAAATTTATTCAGTAGAGATGCTACAAAATGTGGAGCATGTCTGCAACTATCTCCTTTATAATAAATGCTAACAACACAGGATCCACCTGAAACTTTTCCTCAGTGCTTACCAAATATTTAATGAATTTCGAGTGAGGAATTTGTGATGTTCCCACAAATCCGTGGTCAGAAAGACTGGCAGCCACACCTCCTCTGCCTGGCTCCTCCAGGACTGTAACCCAGCCACCACCTCTGAGAGCATCAGAGTCCTGCTCCATGCTCTGATAACCAGCTGCAAAATGAGACAGCCACCATCCCCAGCCTGAGACTTTCTCAAAACACAAAACCCTTTCACTTTCACAAAACCCTGCCAGAGTGCTCCTCTGGCACTCTCTGGAAGCACTTGAGCCCCCCGATAAATGTGCTGTGAAGTCCTGACCCCTGTCAGCAGCACTGGAGCAGTTGTGCAGGTGCTCCCCCAGCAGCAGGGACAGGTGTGTATTTGCAGACCTAATGGCTCATGCATGCATTTATCCACCATCATCACTTGTGTACCTTTGAGAACTGTATGCAGTTCTCAGAGGATCTCTTCAGAGCACATGAAGTTCTGAAAAACCTGTGTCTGTTTGTTTTTGACAAAAAGAGAGCCTTTCTCTGGCCCTGTTGGATGGCAGGGTTGCATGCAAGGAACCAGGACCTCAGACAAAGCTGGAAGATATGTATCTCCCACCAATGCTGCTGTGAGTGTAAATTTGGGAAGTTAAAAACACAAAAGCTCACTACCTGAGTGTAACTCTTTCAACAGGTGATCAAATGTCATTACAACCTAAGACACAATCCCAATTCGGACGTTAAAGATTCATACAAATCCGTCTAATTAATAATAACTACAGAACAAAATAGACTTAATTTGTAAGAGAAATTCTATCACAGATTCTGTGAAACTGCAGCAAAACAAAAAAATCCCAGCCTCTGAGCTGTCAATTAGTTATTGTGTTCTTCCCCTGTGAGCTCTTCTGTAGGTTATGAATTAAGAAAGTGTAAATGATGTCTGCCTGACTGTATTTTCCATACACCTGACAGCTGCTTTCAACACAGCATTGTTAATTTGAACTTGAATTCAATAAAGGCTCTTTCTGCATTTTTGTGAGCAGCACATTACAGACTATTTTTTAGGCAGTACCTTTCTTGCCTTGCTGACTGCTCTTCACTGATAGTTCAGGCTTTATCAGCAGTGTTAACTTTGTTGGATGTTCCTGATACCTCTAGGCTGACCATGGAATTGGGGTGGCTGTAGAAGATCCTCCCCCAAAGAAACACAATTTTGGTGTCAGCAGCAGCAGTAGGGAAGATTCCAGCAGAATTCCAAACCAGCTCACTACACATGGTGCAGAAATAAATATCATAACTGTGCTGGAAAATGTAAAATACTTATTTGTCATGGACCATTCAGCACAACACTCCTACTGCTCCGTGTAACCACCAGCCAGCACCCACAGCATCCCTCTCCCAAGAAGGGACAATCCTTACAGAGGAGGAGGGAAAAGAAATTTCTCATCAAATATTTCCTAGGGGACTGAAACAGAAGCACTTCAACATTCAACAACAGATCACCTGTTGGAAGCCTGGGCACAGAGGGATTTGAGCTTCCTGTGCTGCCAGGTGCAGACCCTCAGCAGAACACTGCTTTGGACATGAGGCCATGGAGAAGGCTCCCAAAACGGAGTGATGGAACTGGGATTAGGGGTGTGGAGTTTGATAGCAGTGTGTAATGTCACAGGGTGAAAACTCACAGCTTTAGGGTTTAGGGTATAATGGTGTATATTGAGCAAGATGGAGATTTTGGGATGTTGGCTCCTTGTTCTTCTCCCTTCTCCTCCACGGGTTTGGGTGATATTGTGGGATTGGGTGTAGAATGCTGCACTGTGGGTCACAGCTGTCTGGTTATTGGTTAAAATTAAAAATAATCCAGCTGGCAATTGCTCATTGGTTAAGTTTACTCTTAAAAGCCCTTGTAGTTAGAAGCTCTCATGGCCATTTCTACCCAGGAGCTGAGGGGCTGAAAACTCACTGCCTTGTAGCACTGATAAGAAGAATAAACATCTGAGACCAAACATGAAAATCCATCTCCTGCGTCTCAATCCTGTCCCTGAAGCAGCTGCAAGAAAAGCTCCCACAGTCAGCCTGCTCTGTGGGCTTTCCACTGGCCATCCTGCAGGGAATGGTGCAAAGGGCTCGTCCCCCTCCAGCCCTCTGGGACATGACAGGAAGGTCACTGCCTTGGCAGCTGCTGCCTGCCATGCTTGGCTTTAAAGTGAGGGAAAATTTGGTGGGAAGGAAAGGGGGGATGGCTGGGCAAATTCCAAGGGATGGAAAGCAAAGGAGACCTTTGAGGTACCATCATTTTCCAGTGAGGCACAGGGATCACACAGCTTTATACAGCACTGCCTAAGTGCTGCATAATGTGACTCCTGAGTTCACACACTGCGGAAAAAGTACAAGTTCAGAAAGAAGATATTTTATGTGTTAATAAGACATCTTGCATGTTATAGCATCATTTCACTCATTCTGCCACGATCAAGGTCACAGATATGTGAAATTCTTGAGTAACACCAAGGCCACTTTTCCCTTGAAGTATTATCACAACTGAACACTAAATTATTTAATGAAGTTTTCAAAAATGTCTAAAAAGACACTGCAACTTTCCTTCTGTTCTGAATAAATGTTTAAAGAGGCAGGAGAATAGACCTCTAGGAGCAAGTTTAGGCAAAACAGAAGGAAATTTCAGGATTATGGAAACAGAAAATAAATCAAAGGAATAGACCAGAAGCTCAAAAGGAACCATGTTATCAGGTTGGAGTGCTCACAAATCCCCCTCAGTGGGGGCCCAAGAGCCAGTTTTGGGCCTTACACAGTTTTTGTCATGGCCTGTCAAATTTTGATTCCCTAAAGGAATGAAACAACCTTGGGGTCAGATCCTCCTGCCCTTTGCAAGGTAAATCATTCTCTTAACATCAAGAACATGAACGCTGTGATTCCCAGCTCTTCTCTTCCTATTGCTTAAAAAAAGATACAACCAGGACAAATAAATCCATCCATCTGACTTTTTCAACCTTGGAAGAAGAACAATTCTGTGTTTTAGGAGCTGTGTGTTATAAAGTAGAGCAAAAAAACAAAATCAAATATTTGAATAGTTAATTTCATTCTGTCCCAAGCAATAATTCCATAAAATATATTGGTACAGAACAGCATAAAAGTTAACATTCTGCAAAAAAGTAGCACTAATGTCAAGTAACTACTAGCAGAACCCTGTATTAACATTATTATTCTTCTATAGATATTTAAGTTGAAAGGGACCAGGAGATGCTGCCAAATGAAGAGAAGAAGATCATAAATGTACTAAATGTAGTAGAGAAATCACAATTTTTGCCTCAGTGATGTTGAGGGGTGTTGATGCTGCTTGGAGACAGAGCAGCAATGGGAAGAGAGCACCTGGAGGAGCTGCACTGCTCCCACTTTCCTACCCACCACTTTCCATTGATGTAAGATCTTTAATGCACCAGGTTAAAAGGAAAAATTAAACCACAAAGGTAAAACCCCAACAAAAATCCCCTGTGTTTTCCATAAATGCTTCTCTCCATAAATGCTTCATTTCATCAAGAAAAATTGTCATTATCCAGGCAGACTTTCCTTTCTCATTAAGCTTTGAAATTATGTTACATCCCAAAATATATATTTTAAAAAGGTAATTTCTTCAGTGCAATGAATCTACAATGATTAAAAGGCTGGTCTGCTTGTGTGATCAACAAGATTAACACTAACATGCAGTGCTATTCCCTACCTTAGTCTAAAAAACAGATGCTGTTTATGAAGGAATATCTTCTCCACTTTTGCTCCTTAAAGAAATCTATAAGTTACTACAAACAATTCAGTTTCATTCTACTGCAAATTTCTTTCTAGGATACTTTGGGATTTTTTTTTTCTATTTGTTTGTTTGCCCATTTCCAGAACAACTTGAAATATAAATAACTTAGAAAGCAGATTTATAAATACATGTGAATCCAGAAAGGGAAAAAAAAAATCACCATTCACATTATATCTTGGTGGTAAGGAGCAGAAAAATTAATGTTTTAAGGAGCTGAGTGTGGTGTTGTGATGGTCTTCTACTCTTGGGTGTTAAATAGTGCCAAGGACAAAGTTTTGAGATAATTCTGAGACCTAAACTTCCATTATGGATTCCAAAACAACTATTTAAAACAAACCCATTCTGGCAGAAAATACACAACTTTCAGGTCTATAAAATCTCCAGAGTAGAACCAAATTAAAACAAAATGAGGCAAGTAATTTAAAGGGAAAAGTCTGATTAAACTCTCCAGCTCTTAAGGAATTCCAACACCTTCAGCTGAACTGAGGTAGAACTGTAATATCTGTGGGATTCTGAAGAAAGATCTCCAACAGCCAGAATTTAAAAATAGCAGGAGTACATTTCATAACAATAGAGCTGCAGCATGGCCCCATTGAGCTACTGCATCAGCTCTGCAGCCTAGTCCCCAGACGGGGAGAAGATCTGCAAAACCTACCACGGGAATGACTCAAAATGCTTGAGAACCACTAATGAATCCCACCCTGCTCCAAAAGCACAAACAAACAAACAAACAAACAGAAAAGGAGCTGGCAATGCTGCAGTAGTGCTTGAAAGCAGCCATTATTCCATTCAGTATTTGCTAAGTAGATTCCCAGGGCTGCAATCCTGAAACAGACAGTGCTCAGCAGAAAGAGAATTGAAGGTATTTTATTAAAATGAGATTGCTCCAGTGGCCAGTCTTTAAAGCCTCCTACATTTGTATTAGACGAAATCAAGGTAGAGCTCAGTGTTTTAGAGCTATTTAAATTCAAGCCAAGACACGCCTGAATAGCCACACTTGCTGAGGCAAAGCATTTCTTCTGAAAGGCAGCGTATGGGGCAGTTAATCTTGGAAATCATGGGAATTGCTCACACATTTGCCACGTTCTTGAGGACTTTTTAAAACAGAAGGCAAAGTATAGGTAACATGAAATTTTGTACACTCCCACCCTCCAAGATGGTGACAGAAAGATACACAAAGTTCCACTGAGCACGTTCTCTGCCCTGAGCATCCTACAAGGTGCTGAATCATGGGCATAGTACAAATCTGGGTTAAAAGCTTTTTCAGTGAAGAAATTATTTTACATCCACAGAAATCAAAAGGCAAAATCCATATCATACATCAAGAAACATTCTTACCCTTTTTTTGTCAAGCCCAACACCTGATGTACACAGAGATGTAAGTGTGGCAGTAGACAGAGCACTCCCTAAAAAAAACAGCTGAGGAATGGACTCAGCATGGTCCTTCTCCTGAATTTTTCCATAGCAGCTGTACCGTTTAAGCACACAGATTTGAGACAGCAAAATAAAAACAAAACTTTAAAGTCTTTCCTTGTTTTGTAGTCGTTTGCTCAAACCCCTTTGAAGTCGCCATGGCCTTTACCTGGACCTTCCTGCAAAATGAGCTGCACACCAGGTCTAACTTCCAAGGCAGCCATGGAATGTCCCTGCTGAGCTTTCAGCAGGGAACAGAGGTTGAGTGCACTCTCACTTGTGCTATCCAAAGGTGGAAAGTTCCTCGGCAAAGGCAGGAGATACAGGAAAACCACAGGCTGGGAGCAGAGCCCTGCTCCATGGGATAATAGGAGCTGGACAAGAGGACAGCTGCTGGAGGGATGGGTGGAATGGCCACAGCTTCCTGCAGGGAAAGCCCTTCTGACAGCCTGCAGGGAACAGTGCCTGGCTTCTCCACACTGCCCGAGTTACAGATCCCATGAAGAACTTCCCTAATTTGTATAACTAGACAGGGCGTTCCCCAATCTAGATAAATGCCCAACATCTGGTTTGTTTTTTACTCCTGGAAATGGATACAACATCAGAAGATAAGAGGAACCCGCCACGGCAAGCAAATCAAGAACAAATTAGGAAACTGTTGCCTGTGGTAATGCTGGATCTCCAGCATCCACAGCTTGTGTCCACCACAGCCTCTCCATGGCTGAGAAGCCACCAGGACTTCCAGCCTCTGCTGCATCCCTGCAGGAAGAGCAGCAGCAGTGAATGCAGCTGTTCAGCAGCTGGCCTTCTTATCACCAGCCTGGGAACACTAAAAACACCACAACTTCTCAGAGATCAGAGCACGGAGATCTTTGCTATAACACAAACAAGCTGCCCTGGCAGCATTAATCAGGCTACACAAGGATAGAGAGCTCATTAGACTAACAATTCCTCTCTGAGGCTCCATGATTAAAGCAGAATGAAAATAACATACAGCCAAAGACACACCAGAGAATACAGAATACAATGTAGGTGTCAGCACTGCTAAAACTATATTTTGTAGCAGCCATAACAGCAGCTATTGAGGCACTTTGTAACTCTGGGCAGTTGTCTGAATACAAATATAAGGCTCAGAAGCCCCCAAAATCTTTCCTATGAGGTTCAAAGGAAACTATAAACCTTACACATGTGCTATCGGGGAGGCCATATTCAAACTGACTTCCTGCCAATGCACCCAAACCCAGCCTCGCTCTCACACTGTAGAAAACACTATTTTCTGGAAGCAAAGTGATCTTTTCTGGTGCTCACCCCTACTAAATGGAGCTCCAAGCAGCATTTGTTACTTTTTCATCCAGTTGTCCCAGCCACACTTCCTAAAAGAGCCCCTTCATCTGGGGACTCTTAGTTTGTGATTTTAAGAATAGAATAGCAAAGCAAATATCAGCTTGCAAGGTGCTCTCAGTCACCATCTCCTGTTTGGTAGGTACTTAAATGCACCTCAGTTACCTAAAACTTCACAAAACTGTTGACTTGTTTATCTCCAATTCTCTTACTAGATTTTTTTTTTTTCTTTTCTGTACCTCCCATAGCTTTTAACATAAGGATAATAGTAGAACATTCTGTTCAGAGGGAGACTATTAGCTTGGCATTTTCTAGCACAATGTATTGTTCCATTTTACTTTGCAGTGGGGGAGAAAGGGGGGGAAAAAAAGAAAAAAAAAGAAAAGAAAAGAAAAAAAATCTGTTCTTGGTTTCTTTTGTGGTTGATCCCATTTTCCTAATTGGTTCTTGTGCTCTGGCAAAGCCTGTCCAGATGACAGAGCAGCCAGAGGGAGGTGAAAAACACAGTGCTCTTCAGGCCCCACAAGTCCCTTCAGACATAATACAGGGATGTTCCTCAAATCTCATCCAGCCCTGGCTTCATGCAGATTTTCCTCATGCCTCTCCATACCATAATGGATATGAGTCTCACCCCATGGACACAGCTTTTGTTCTTTTCTGCCTTTCTCCTGGTATATCTCTCTGACCTCTTCCAAAAATATTTGTTCCAAAGCCTCGTTTCCCCACAGCTGGAGCTACCCTCATCCTGTACCACTTCTTCTCTCTCCTGCATTAGGTGCTCTTTCCCCCACCCCAAACCTCTGCTAAAAATTTTTTCTCTCAATTCCTTTTTTTCAAGTTTTCTCTCCTACTGTTACTAGCCAAATGACAGACTTTCAAATTTCATTCACCACCGAATATCTTTAAATTGCAATAACCTGCAATTTCTATTGTGCTGTGTTTCCCTTGTTCCATTTAATTCCAGAATGTGTTCTGGCATACAGACAATGCATTAGGGAAGTGGAAGGGGGAACAGCAAATGGCAAATAGAAAGTCTGGAATTTTTGCATTGAAATGTGTGTGAGACGCAGTTAATGGCTACTGCAATATTGTCTTCTACAGCTTGTACAATACCAGCGAAAAAATAAGTATATGAGATTTTTTTTTTTTTAACATACATAAACAAGGGGAACACTATGACAATAAAAAGTAATTTTCAGTATTTTAGAAAGTGGAAGAAGTTTGAAAAATTTGACATCTTTTCCTGACTTTGCTATGACACTGGAAGTACACCATTTGACAGGGAGAGGAAATTAAATTAGCCTTGAAGTCATGTACAAGTTATGCCTTTTTAAAGTATTTTTCTCTCACTGGCTTTGATCATATAATTCTAGCAAAAATAAATGTGCATTTGATTTTGGGTTTAGGGGTTTTTTTAATGCAAGTTTTGTGCTTTAAATTATTTTCAGGCTCATTTTGAAATGGTGAAAAAAGTGGTTCCTAAACAGAATTGTCTGTTTAAACATCTTGTAAAAGGCCTGCAATGTTTGAAAAACCCTGGCTCTTTTCTGGTTTTACATATAATTTCTCCTTTGTTCAAAAGAGATGAATTATGAGAATGCAAGGGATTCAATGTCTTTAACATGCCGTGTACTATATTTCATGGAAGTGTAACCTGGCTGAAAATGAAAATGAGGGTGTCAGGTTCTGGGTGGGACTCTGCTCTGCAGTTCTTGGGCAGGGAAGTTTTTGTTTGCCAAAATGTGCACAGCAGGAGAAGCTCAAAGAATCAAAAGCACCTAAGATTTGCAGAAGGTGGAGCAAACAGATAACGTGGCTCCCTAGGGAAACAGACTTTTCAGGAAAATTTAAATTTTTCATGGTTTGTTGTTTCCATATACCTGAGTATTTCCTCAGAATCCTCCATGATTTTGATGGAAACCTAAAGCACACTCAAGTGGAAACTCTGACCAGGAATGACCATGGTTTTCCTGGACCTCATCAGCTGAACATCTACCACATCAAGGTCTTCTTTCTATCTAATTCTCAAAATTTGTGTGTTTTTGTAGGGAGACTCCCAGTGAGAATCCTGGAAGAATGTCTGGAATATATCCAGCTGAAATAAATCAGTGTGAATTTAACTCAATTCACCTTACTGGCATATGAGGAGGATTACATAGGATTTAAAAAGAAATCCTACCTCTTCTTTCCCTTAAAAAGGACATGTAATAGTAGTTGATCCGGTTTAGATTAACTGACCAAAACAATGCATGTGAAAAGAAAACCATCCCTAACAGCTTTAATTCATCTTGGTGATAAATTCAGTACCTGGAACGGGTTTTCAGCTGAAATTCAATGGATTTAAAACAGTTTCACCTGCAAAGAATGTGTGGACATTGCCAATGACATCAATTGAAATCCCTCTGACCATGGCAATGGAAATCTAAAGTGTTTTTCTGAAGGAGGACACAGTAGATATGTAGATAAATAATTATCCCTGAGTTTGCTAAGTACAGCTGGGAAGAACCTGGCCTAAATTTGTATTCGAATATGTGCAATACAACACAGCACACCTGAAAAGCCTTTAATGATTCTTTCAGAACTGCATTTTTACCACGTCCTTCTATCAAGCGACCAAGAAACAACAAAAACCTGCTACAAATCCTCCACTTTAACTCTTGCACATTGAACTGAAGAGGACTCCAACACATTTATGGAAATACAACCTCCTAATGCTATGAGTAAATGGAAAAAAATGCAAAGGAAATCTATTTTGGTATATAGATCTGGAACTAAAAATCATTTGTGTTTTAAAAGAATGTCAGTGAGGTATGCTGTGATATTGATTTGTTTAAGCAGAAGTCTTTTCAATTCAACAGGGAAGTTCTGCTGGAAACAAAAGGCTTCAGCAGTCCTGCTGTATTTAGGGCCAGCTGATGCATCTCAGAACAATGCTGATTATTATAGACATATCCTGATTCATTTCAGCTGAAAATTTGGCTTTTAGAGGCTGATAGAAAGCATTTATCTGTTCCCCAGAAGGATGAGAACAGAAGCAATGGTATTATTTGGATGTCAGCAGGCAAGACATCACTGTAGAAGAACATTTGCTTCTAAACCAAATTAACAGCAAGTGAAAGTTGCCTTTTCTAAGAGCTTTACATGAAGCTGCCACTGGGGCTGCTTGCTTACATGTTGATTTTATCTGAAATGGGTTTATGGGTCTGCCTGTGATCAGAACAGCACAGGAACATGTTCTGCTCCCTGGTCTTCAACTTCATCTGCTGCCAATAGAGCCACAAAAAAACCCCATGGCTCGAGCACCTTTAACAGAACATAATGGAAGCAG
Organism: Regulus satrapa; assembly: GCA_013396955.1. Classification (NCBI taxonomy): domain Eukaryota; kingdom Metazoa; phylum Chordata; class Aves; order Passeriformes; family Regulidae; genus Regulus; species Regulus satrapa. The sequence goes on along the minus strand of VWZN01016700.1, from coordinate 1,632,241 downwards.
AATAAACCAGAAGGTTTAATTTAGATATCTCCTTGGGTAAGAAAATGTTTGTTATCAGGATATATGCTCGTTAAAGTGCTTGCTTTGCAAAAAAACCAGAAGAATGAGGGTGAAAAGCAGGGGGCTGCCCAAGAAGCCAGGCTGTGAGTGGCACACCCTGGATTGAACCCCACCCAGGAGCTGCTCCTGGCACCTGCACACAGGTGAGAGAAGGAAGGAATTGCCTTAGAGCAGGAATTACTTTAGCTCAGGGACTTGGCCAAAGGGAGGTTCGCAAGTTAATCCCAAGCAAGGAAAGCAGGGAGCATGAGGGACACCCCACATTGCTTCACGAGAGAAAATAAAATACTGTTTGCAAAGGATGGAATTTACTTTCTTCTCAGTTCTCCAATACTGGTCATTTTTTATTTTATTTTCTTCTGGTTTTCTCCCCATACAACTGTTCAGAGTCAAGAAGAACCAGTTCAGATAAATGACCTGACCCATAAATACAGGGGGAGAACAAAGTGGTCACAGGAGTCCTCTGTGGATGCCTGAGTTTTGAGTTCTCTCCAGAGTAGGTTAATTACTGAAACCAGAAATATTTGTTGGCATCACAATGTAAAGGAAGATATTATTCAGGGTAAAAAACCCCATGACAGTATTTTCAAAATCATACCAACATTCTTAGTCAAGGCTTGTATCATAATTCATTTGAAAATAGAAATTCTGTATATTTAAGCTAATGTACAGAGAAAATACGGATATAAAATTAATTATATTAAAAAAATATTAGGATTATTTTTTTATTCTCTGGTAAAATCCCTCAGTGGTCCCAGCAGCTGTTGTCACTTTTTAAATGCATTCAGTGATATTACAAGTCACAGTCTGAGAGAGATAGAAAAGTCTTCTGTAGACTAAATGATTTTACAGTACATGATACAATGATTAGAACTGATTGGAACTTAATTAAGGAGTGTTACTGATTGATTATTGATTCACTATTGGGAGGTTTCACATATCTGGTTCTTATTTTAATGCTATATTTCACCCTTGAACAAGGTGATCTGCACTAAATATCTCAGATACAAAACTACATTTTAATTCAACATAACTTGACAATATTATGTTATATTAAAATTATTCAACAGCAGCACAGCCCTGCTTCTTTTATATTCTGATTCCAAGAGATAATGCAGATCTCCAGTGAGATAACAGATTTTCTGTGCTTCTGAATCAGGGAGAGAGAAAAATGAAAAGGAAAACCACAATTAACAAGATTTGTGGTTTTGCTACTTCATTGGACTTTGTCAGCCTATTACCATGACTTTGTTAAATTCAGCACCTCCACTGCTTTCAGGGGTATTTACCCACATGCACCATTGAAAACAGAATGACAAAAAGTCTCAGCAGTTGATGAGTGGGGACTTGAACTTTGAATTAACCTGGGAAGGGATCGAAGCCGCTTCTCCTCTCACGTGGAGCATGAAGGAAGTGCTCAGGTATCTCTCTGTTTTTGTCATGCCTCTCATGTTTATCTTGCCATCAACAAGGATTGATCCTCTGAGCAGAGGCCCCACAAACACAAAAAGTGAAGTGGAAAGGATCCTGCCCTTCTTGAACCCATCCTCTAAACCCACGATCCCTCGCCATTCATCCAGCTCCATAAAGGATAACACAATTAAGATAATTATCCCCTGTGCATTCATGGTGTATTTGATGCACGACATGCCTCCTTAGTTACTCTGAAATTGCTTTATTTATTGAGAATAACAATTATAGTACCAAAACAAATCATAGCAAAAAATGTTCTTCCCACCAGGGTGAGGGGAAAATGATGCTGGGAGCCAGAAGGGCTCTCTTATTTTTTTCTGTGCGATGCCTAACAAAATTTTCAGAGTCAAGCAAAAGGACCAAAAGCCACCTGGTTTGGAGGTGGTGTTAGAGAAGAGAGAATAAGAATAAGAAACTTATTCAGAGCTTTCTTACTCTCTGAGACTCCTGCAAGCATAAGTTAAACTTTTCCCCCTTATTTCTGTACATGTAACAAATGTAATTGTAAAATATCCATTTAAACAAATTATAAAATGAAAATCTCTTCCTTTTCACTAGAAAATTCCTCAAAAATGGAGCCAGAAGAAAAATGATCCCAAACTGTTTTAACCAAATAATCCTTGGGCATAAAGAAAAATGGATGAAATTGAAAATTTGGTGGGATATAAATTTATCCCAGAAGCACCAAGGAAGGTATTTTACACTCACTGCAACACCATGTGCTGCTTTAGCAAGTGAAGTGCCAAATTTGGACCTGATCCTGTGCAAGCATCATTTGTCCCATTTAATAGAACGCTCAAACTCTTGTATTTTACAAGCTCACTAATAATCCTTCTGAAGCCAGAGGACCTGTCCATGCAGTGAATATTTAGCAGCAAGTGGGGCACTCGAGCACATATCTAACATGAAATGCAATCTAGAAAGGCCTGCTCATTAGCCTGGCTGTTCTGCTGAGTTAAATGATGGATTAAGCGCTCACTCCAAGCCAAGGATCCAGCCTCCCAATGTTATTGTCTCATTCTCTCACAGACACTCATTTATGCAAACAGAGGGGAGTCTCTGCTCACTTTGGTTTGTTGGGCCATCCTGTCATCCTTACCTGCCTTTCCAAATCACGGCATGGTTTCCCTTATTTAAAGAGGAGTGTTTCTGCCATGGCATGTTCCACAATGAAGCTGTTTCTCAATTTTATTTATTCCATTGTAAACTCTACAGACTTTGCAATTTTCTGCTGGATTTCATCAGCTGTTCACGGTAATAAACATTAACTAGGTCAGCTTTATATACTGCTTTATATAAGATCCTGCTTTCTTTAGCATCAGGTGGGCTACCGAATTATTTCAAGAAACACTTTGGCAAAAAAGGTTGGATCCTGTATCAGATGAACACCTGGCAGAAACCAGAACAATACCAACCCTATGTCAGGTGACTAATAAGCTTTTTTTAAGATTATATATTCTAAAATCAGAATTGAGAAATTTTTTTTTCTCTCCTATCTTTCAAAACAAAACCTACATTTTGATTTAAAAAAATATTGCCTTCATTCTGCCTCAACTCTGTCTTTGATCTTTGAAGAACCCTGAAATAATGACTTGTCTGGAAATACTCCTTCCCCAAGGAGAAAGTGCAAATTTATTTTTCTGACTGTGTTATATTCAATAACACAAACAGAAGTCAAGAATAGATGTAACTTCTGTACACGTTGTTCTTAAAATTTGAACACGCTAGACCAAAAATATTCATCTTAATCCCAGATGAAAGAGCAATTGCTACCAAGAGAAAGACAACGATTTACAGAACAATTACTTGACAACTTTATCTGAAATGTTTCAGCGAGGGCCTGACTGAAAAGCCTCTGAAGTCAAAGGGAATTCCTCCCATTATTCCAAGCCGAGTTTGGGCAAGGTGTCTGTTTTCTGAAGAGCATTTATTCACCAGGTAGTGATGAATAAACACGAATAAAATGCTCTCTTAATAAACTGTGGCTGCAGGAAAGTGTCCTGAATTCAACCAGCACAGGGGAAAACACATCCTAGCGTAGCTCAGGGGAGAGGTGTTCTGGCCACGGCTGCAGAGGTTCTGTTCTCATCCTTCTGGGGAACAGATAAATTGCTCCCCGGCCCAGGGAGCAGCAGTGATGCCTTTTACAGCCCTGCTGGCATCTGGAATATTGCAGTGCCCCGAAGAACAGCATAGACCAGTCACTGGAGCGAAGTACAAATAATCAGAGGGCGAGAAACATTGATCTGAGGTAACGACAGAGAGAGCCAGACCTATCCTGCTGGGCTAAGGGAAAACAAAACATCTGAGAGCTCTGAATAGACACACCAAAATGGCAGCTTTCAGGAGAGGAAGGAATTATTTAGGGTCTTGCACAGAAGAATCAGCAGCATCAATGGGGGAAAAAGGGGAGGGGACACCCTCATGTCATTCCTCACAGAAACAAATCTAGTCCTCTTTGAAAAACAGAAGTTTGTGCTGAGAATTCAGGGGAAACCGTGGTAGTAACTCTCAAACAAGTGACCCAGAACTGATTGGGCACACACAGAGCTGTCCTGTGGCTTATTCCGTGTTTGCAAAATCCACTTGACTCTGTAATTAGGCTGAAAACCCTTCCAGGCAGGGCACAGAGCAGTGGAGTCTTTATCTTAACTGATGTTCTGGTTATAAATAATACACTAAGCTGGTTAACAACAGACTTAACTTGTTAGAAAGCTTTAGGCTGGGAGCCTGTAAGTGCAGTGGAGTTTGGGCTGTAAATAACTGCAAATTCCAACCAAGCAGAGCTGAAACATTAGGCATGTTGTAAGGAGAAAGTCTAATTTGAAGAGGTTTTGAAATCTATAAGAACATCTGTTTTATTACTGTCCTGGCAATCTGTAAACCCTCCAATTCAGAAAATTCCCTTGCAGCGAGAACATTAGAGGAAGAAAATAAACAAAAAGAATTCCCCAAATTGCCTTCTTCAAGAAAACCAACATCTTTCTTCGTATTTTTGAACTATGAGTGGAATTTAGGTTATGAAATCAAGGCAGTATAATACAGTAGGAACTAAATTTTCCAGCACTCATTCAGAGACCTTGATACAATATCTAAGGTATATATTTTAAAGTACAGCAAAAGAATAAGGTCACCTGAACTGAATATAAAAAAGACTAATACAATAAATAACACCAGAATCACAATGCAGGAAATGGCTCTTTTCCCACTGCACTCCAAAACTCCATTATGATGATGTGAATATTCTTATTTCTGCCTTGTTTTTAGCTCTGTGTGGTGACAGATGGGCTCTAGACCTGAGTTCTGGGACTTACATTAGGCAAAGGACTTGTCAGATGGAATATTTATACCTTTGCTAGTTTTTGAAGTATTTCAGAACTTGTTTATTTTCAAACAAGAAGAAATAAAGTAAACTCTCATAGCTCAGGAATAGGGGGAAGTATTTTAAAGACTTAATATTTACAAAAATTCAGATCCCTTTAATTTGAAATTCACTGCCCTGGATGTCATAGGACCTAGTCATAAACCCCCTTAAAGAAACCACAGAACTACTAAGATTGCAAATTCCACATCAACAAGAAAACAGCATTCTTGCAAACCACCCACTGTCTAAAGACAGCAATATTAAAATAAATGCAAAATGGAAGTGTGAGTTTTTAGTTTGAGTTGAGTGAGAACAAGTGAAAACAAACTTTCCAGCTCTGGGTGAGACATGAACCACTCCTGCCTGAGGTTCATCCTCTTGTTTAAGCTAATGATGCAAAAAAACCCCAAAATAAATATCAGACCAAAGCAGAAACTTCAGTGAATATACAGATTTTTTCCTTTGAGGTAACTAATTCAAATTTAAAAGAACACAAATAACAATCCCATATCTCCTTCATACACTGCCCAAATCCTTGCAGGCCTCCTGGGGCACATGACTGTACTCATGAGCCCTACAGGCACACACCATGTTTATTTGTGTCCTCAATAAAGTAAAGAAAAATAGAAAACACAAAGACCTACAAGTCCTCTCTATCCCCTTCAACATTGTCCTTTACATTTCCACAAGGCCCAAGTAAATAGCTTTAATTCCCTGGCATAATTCACCTCACTAACACTTATTTACATCATAAAACCCAGCTCATGTTTTTAGTGGGATGATTAAATACAGAAAGAGGGGGAAAAAAATAAATATAAATCCTTCCAGTCCAGGAAGTCAATGTGTTTTCTGCAACCTGAGCATGGTCCTTGGCCAGGGCACAAAATAAAGAGCCCAAATGAGCAGAGATTCTGTCCAAGCTCAGCTGCTCAGCCCTGTGCTGTGCTCACACCTCGTGTGTCCCCAGAATGAGCTGGGCTTTTACCTGTAATACATAAACCCTACACACTTCATCTTGAAAGATGATTATTTCTTGAAGCATGAGGTTTAGTCCTAAAAAAAGAACTGTGTTTAATTGCACTACAATGGACGGATTTGAAGCAAAGCTCTGAATAATGGAACTTTATCCTCCTGCAAACAAGAGAGCTGACACAATATATTCAATATTGTAAATCCTGCTGTGCTGCCAAACTTATAATAAGGCATTCTTGAAGGAAAGTCTAATGATGGGGAAAAAATACACTTTTTTTTGCCTTACATGAGATCATAAATTTTCTCTGAATCACATATAAACAGTAAGGTACTATCTGCAGGAAAATAAATTACCATAAAGCTCTTATGTTGGTTTAGGGTGGGGCTTTTTTTTTTTTTTCTTTTTTTGTAGCCTGATGCAGATTAGGTTTTTTTTCCCTGAATATTGCATTAAAGGTGAGAATTAAAGCAGAGCTTTTGACACAGGCAGTTTGAAATGTGTGGAAAACAGCTTTGGTGAAAGATTCCTCTCAGACTCCTACCTGTTGGATTTATTTAAATGTTTCAATTAAATCCATATCTGGTTAACTCTGAAGCCTACAAATACATAATGATACTTTGTTGTACAATTTTGGAAGGTTAAGCTGTATCTGCCAGGAATAAACCCAGCGCATTAAGAGATCACGTCGAAAAAATTCAACGTTTCCTATTTTCCTTTTTAGATATGAGTGTGTTTTGGTTTCCTTTGGGGATAAGGAACCTTTTGTTTTCATTTTTCAAGTATAAGGCCTTTGGACACCAACCCAATTCTTAGTAGTGGAACAGCTAAGCAGGAAGAAAGTGCTCTAAGGCAACAGAAAAGAGCTTTTTCCTCATTATTTTTACCTTGTGGAACCCAAAATGACCCTTTTTTCTCATCCAGGAGAAGATAAACACAACAATTTGCAGCATGTTCACAAATATTCCTAGGGATTACTAAATCCTTCAGTTTGCCATTTAATTGAACACAAAAACTGTTTATTGACTAATGTACTTCTTTGTTATGAGCAATTAATTGATGTGACTATTCCAGCTAGGGCTCAGCACACAGGAAAATAACCTCCTGCACCGAGGCACAGAGACAATTAATGTCTCAGGGAGACCCATGTGGAGGTTAAACTGACTTTGGTGTATCTTATGCTACTCTTACTGGGCTATAGAACTGCACAACCAATGGTGTTTCCAGATAAAGCAGAATTCCTGAGAGCATGAGGCTCTCAAAATGCATGTAGTATGGAAACCTCCATTCGTCACCAAAAGTTGCCCAGCAGATCTCTCTGCCAGACCAAGACAAAGAGTATTGGGCAGTCTCACCACTCGTCCTGCTCTGGGAAAAAAAAAAAAAAAGGTGAGCACCATCAGTGCTTCTCTAAGCTCTAATTAGCAAATTATCCTCTGCTCTAATGACAGTAATGAATTAAATCACGCTTCGGCAATGAATTGCTCCCTTCTAGTTCTGACGGATAAATCATACTTCACACAACCACCCCAGCACCACAGACATTCCCATCCAGGCTTGCAGGGCTCTGAAGGTGCAGAGCTAAATGGAGGTTCTCATTTTGTGCTGTGGAATTTGCGTTTTTCAAGGGGCTGCTCCAATTCCAAGCCACACGGGACGGGGCCCATGAGCAGCAAGGCTGGACCTTTCCACCAGAGTCTGTCGCTGGCAGAAAATCTTGTTTCACTTAGTGGCATTCCAAAGAAGACGTGGGACAGATCAAATTTGAAGCAATAGCTGTGAAAACGAGAACTTGCATTTTTTGAGTGTGTTTTGTCAGAGGTGGCTCCAGACAAGACATCAGGTTAAGAGGATCATGACACAGCCAGCAGATTCCTATCGCCCAATCCTGAGGAGTCACCTTATTCTTGACTTCAAAGGATTTAGCTGGACTTTTGCCATATTTTCCAAGAGGAAAATAGGATTAGAATCCTAGAAACACAGCTACAGATGAAAGGCTGCGTAGGAATTACCCAAGATTTCTGAAATGAGGGAAAAATTGCAGTTGGTGCAATGCCACCACACTCTGACCAGTTAGGGACGTGTCCTGCAAAGAACAAGTTTTGGTAGGGCTTCGTGGGGAAGGATGTGTGTGAAATGAGTTCACCACAACAGAAATGAAACAACAATAAAAGAATGACTGATTGTGTCCTGAGCCTTTGTATGGGCAGAAATAAAAATGCAGAATAAAAAGCATAAAATTCTTTATGAAAACTTTCTGAACCTGATTCTTTTGAGAGAGCAAGCCTCAAACTGGTATTTCAATCACAAAAGAAAAGATTCTTAATAGTTATTTTTAAAAAGAATCATGATTCTGAATAATGCATTAGAGCAAATTATCATAAAGTGTAACTTTATAATTACTGGTTGGAGTAGTTATAAATAGTTTGTATTTCAGGGTCATATGTTTCGTTTATACCACCTTAGCAAGATCAGGGGTTAGGCTTTTTTTCTACCAAAAAAAAAGTACAGTTTCTCCATGAAAAAAATAACTGAATAAGGTACTAAATAGCACAAATTTGTGGGGTTTTTATTGCAATACTCACACATTCCATAACACATTGGACTATTTACTTAATTCTAAAGTTATACTATTTAAAATGGATGCATAAACAAAATCTACAGTCATGACACAACTCTATGCCATTATTCCATTATTATTCCAAAACAGCAAGTCACACACTTAACTCTTAAATGCAAAAACTTTGTACCAATCAGATTGGGTATTAAAGGAAGCAGCAGCATCAGGAGGATCATGGGATTTATTGCAATCAGAACCAGATTGATAAACTGTTTGTTCTGCTTCCACAAAGCATTCATGTCTGATACATTTAACTCTGACATTTTAGACAAACACCGTGATAAGAAACAGAGACCTCATTTTGTATAAAAATACCTTTTACCTTAATCTCACTTCAGGAGCTGATACAGGAGACAAAAGAGCACTGGTCTATCGCCTGTTCCTTTTGAGCAGTTTTTAATTTGGGGATGTGGAATTGAATGCCTGTGGACAGACACTTGGGAAGCGTTTCCTCAGGAAGATAAGGAAATAGGCTGCACTTCACAACGGGGCTTGTGGGCTGCTGCTGGGGAACTTTTGAAGCACTGATGTGATAAAGGTGAAGGCCCCTGTGGAGCAGATCTCAGCCACCTTCCATGTGCTAATCTTGTTATAAAGGATTGCTCTAATAAAAAAAGAAAAAGGACTAAATAAAAAGCCAGACTGACAAAACCCAGCTTTCTAAAGTTCAAAACAGGCTTCTTTGTCATTAGAGTCCAATGAGAAATACGGAATCCTTCTGTAACATAATCAAGAAGAAAGCCTTCAATAATGAAATGATGCTGTGAGGAAGGGTTTTAAGTACATCTGTCTCAAAGAGATCAATCCCACAAAAATCTACTCCTTTGTGGACCTGAAGCAGGAAAGTCTTCTAGCACATAAAACTTTGCTTCCTGTAGCTTTCCAGCTTTGCCTTGGCTTTTTCATTTCTAGTGGACAAGAGAAGTCAGTAGACTGTAGGAAGCAGCATCAGAAAACATACTGAAGTATTAAAGAAGATGCTGCTTCAAATCTAAAAACCCCACCAAACCCAGCCTCTTTCACATTAGCCACTTTCAAAAGGATATCTGATTACATTTTAAAATTCTGCTGCTCCATCGTAGCAGTTTTGAAACATTTATAAGCTCAGCCCGTGTGTGTTCTAATCCCAGCGGCTGGCGTAACAACGGCCTGAGGATCCGAGGTTGTCAGGAACAACAAATTGCCAACAAGAAACACATCCTGTAAAACACTGCCTGGGTAGTTCATTTAAATTTGAATCTGTATCTCTGTTGTTGGCACATAGCATTAGTCATGACTTAAACCATTAGTAACAGAATGCTCTCCCCTACCTAGCGCCCAGCGCAACAACAAAATGCCGCTGCCATATCAGCAGAGAGCAGGCTTTTTTTTTATCAGCTTCTTTTAAAACGCTAGTTATTTGTAAAAATAAAAACAAAAATCGCCAAAACCGAGTGGAGTGTGCAGCCATCCTCAAGTGGTTATCTAGCTCCCAGAGCAAGGACAGAAATCAGAGCAGTAAAGGTGCTGTTGCAATGATTTCCATGCGGCGCACTTGGCATGGTGCAGGAGCACCAGCACATGATAAACTACGAAGTGTTCCAGAGTGGGGTGGTTTGCATTAAACAGGGAAAACCACGGAGTACGGCTGCGTGTAGGCCACAGCAGGCAGTTTTAAGTGTCTTGGAGCAGTGTGATCGATGGTGCTCCAGCACACACACCTGTTTATATCTGCTCTAGCAGCTGTGTTTAACAACCTTCATTTCCCTTTTGCCAGGGAGAAAGCACCCACCTGCCAGCAGGGGACTGCTGTGCTCAGACCTACACAAAACCGATGCAAACCAGCCTAAAACACTGGGAGAACCCACTCTCCTAGGGACACTCAAAATCCCAACCACAGTGGACAGAGATGCAGAGTTTTCCACTTAATTCTGGCTCATGAAACTCTTCAACAGGGACTCAGCCAGCTCAAGGTTCCTCCAGAGATGGTGACTGTGGCTCTCAGGAAGGTTAAAATCACTCACTGATGGCATCCACATTTTCACCAATGGTATCACAATCATTCACGTGTTCTGGTGCATCTCAATTTGGTATCCCAAATAAATTCCAGAGAAATCTGAACTCTTCTTTTATCGATTAGTTATTTTTCTGATTGGCTTTATTTCCAATGGCTAAAGTCTTCCACTGTCAGGTCCAGAGAGAGAATTAAGAGCACATGGGAAGATTGTGTCTCAATGAGGAGACCTTTCCAAAAAATATAAACTCCCCTGATTTATCACTATTTTAGTGCCTGTCTCAAAGTAACTTACAAAAGAATGCAACATAATCTCTGGCAAGGCAGCCTACCCCAAACACTGAGTCTGATCCCAAAGGAGCATTAATGCAAGGCTACAGGATGGATGGGTTGGATTTAAGTGACAAAACCACAATGACACGTTTTTAATGGCAAACCCACAACTTGCAGTTTTATCAGGGGCTGAACACACTCTGTGTTTTTAACATCTTTCACCCTTTAAAGCCAGCACTCCAGAGTTTGGTCCTTGGGCAGTAACAAGCCCAAGTGATCTGAGGTTCATAACAATTCTCCTCCTCTCAGAAAGTGATGGCAGCCTACATTTGTTGATGTCACAGGGAGAAACTCCTCAAAGCAAACTTTTTATTCTTCCACCCAAAGAAAAAGCTAGATTGTACGGAAGTTTGAGTCATGTCCCGCCTCCTCTCACTTTGTCTTTTCCTGCTCTTGGAACACATTTCACCCAATCCAATTACCCCATCTCTGCCTCTCAAAACTGCCAAATGTGCTGCTTTGACAGGGTAACCTTGCAGCTCGTCGGGGGTTTGCCATCCCTGAAGGGAGCTCCTTAGCTCAGATAAATTCCCCATGCCTCTCTTCTGGTTTGCTTTCAGGTTTTCTTTTGAGGCAGGCCTTAACCTTGCAAACACCAAGTACTCACAGCCTGAGTGCAACCACTCAAATGTGGCTCTCTTACAACAAATACTTTCTCTGCTCTTTTCTCAAGGTCTCCAGAGGTCACACTTTTGTCTTTTCAGCTTTCAATAAGCAATCAAGATTTACTTTGATTTATGAAAAGCTAACAGTATGCCAGAAAAACCAAGAGGCATAAAACATAAACAAATCATTCATAAGGACAGGAATTTTGCCAGTTGTGTGGAGCTGTTTGGTTATTTGACGGAGATCCATTAAGTTTTACCCATGCTCAAATATTTACAAGCAAAACAAGTTAAAATAAACAGGGAATTAATATATCAAAACTTTGATTATTTGGGCTTTAGAGGAAGCAGATTTTGGAAGCTGAAAGTGTTTTATAAATAAAATTAAGAGTTTATTAAGAATAAAACTTAGCTCCTAAAGTCTGTCGAACCATAACAAGCAAAAGGGTGTTAGCAAACAAATAACAAATTTGATCACAACAGACCTGTTAATTTGGAATGGACTCAAATTCACAGCCAAATGCATACATATTCTCAGCCTGAATTTTCTTTTAAGTGTCCTGAGATTTTTATTAATTGCTCTGCAAGCAGTGTATGTGTCTCCTAAGGTTTTTCATGTACTTCCTACTCTGTTTATTAGAGAATAATTACCAGCTGCCTCTTACCAGCTTACATTTGTAGCTTTGAAGAAACACACTTTCATATAATATCAAAATGAAAACTGCAAGTGTGTCCTCCAAAAGCAGTTGTAATAATTGCTTCAGAAACCTTGATCAATTTAAAATATGTAGCTCTGCTTTGAACTAATAAGAGTCAGTCTAAGCAGAAATATTAAAAGTGTGGTTCAGATCTGCAGCAAAGGTGATAGGCAGAGTAAACAGAAAAAGCTGCAAGAAAGAAAATAGTCTACTCCATGAAAATGGGATTAAAGAATGAAACTGAAAATAAACATAAAGAAAAAAGATATTAAGCTCTAATCCAACACAACTGAGCTGAAAAACATGTTGTGCTATGTTCACAATCATTTGTTTTGTCAAAAATTTGCTGTGGTGACTGTTTAATATGCACAGTATATATCCAAACTACTTTTGCAAATAAAAAGTAAATCTGTGAATATAATTGCCTTAAGCATACACTGGAAACAGCAATTAAGGAAAAAAACAAGATAGGAATAGGTGTTAAAACAAGAACACAACAAAAACTTATGACCTTGGTTTCCAGTTTTACAATTTTTCCAGATTACTTTTGCTGCCCCCCCACTAAAATATTTCATTGAGACCCGTCTGCAGAGGGCTGCAGGCATCACACACTGCTCAGTGAACCCTCCTGCTCTTTATGTCTCCTGCAGGCTGATCTCCTCCTTCCACAGAGCTGACTACTGCCCTGTGGTACTCTGAAAATGAGGACAAGTTTCCCAACTCTGCTTACCCTTGAGAATCACTCAAGCCTTTTAATAACTGCACTTTATCCACGCACTGGCCTTGGAACCATTGTGCCACGCATTCTCAAGAGATCATTTCCCAAGCATAAGAAATTCTATGCTCCAGAGCTGCTGGGCTGTCCCTGCTGTGCCAGCAGCAGATCAGGATTTGATCTAGTGGCCTGGTTGAATTTTGGCATCTGTTTGTGATACACAGCCCTTTGAATGCTTGGGATATGACAAAACATTTATCATCCTCCTCCTCCTCCAGCAGAATCCCTGCTCAATTACTGTGCATTGCAGCAGCTTTTCTTCCTTCTATGGCAAAATAGGATTCTGACCCCTGACGAGTTCACCCAGAGGTGGCCATTCCCATTTCTCCTGTGCCATGAAGGCCAGATTCCCATGTCACACCACATTTCTCTCTCTTTAGCTTGGACTCACACTATAACCTTTAACCATCACCCTTTTTTTGTCTATTTCTCAAATTGCTGAGAGAGTACCCCAGAACATGTTGGCTGTTCTAATGTGCAAGATATTCCAGGCAACACCGTCCCCGTCTCCCCTCTTTTCCCTTCAGAAAACAAAGATCATGCTGTTGGCATCCCCTTTCCTTTCCAGGTCAGGCGAGTGCCTGTTCTAGCAGTAGTTGCACTGCTTTTGGAATTTATGTTGTCTTGTAGTCCAAAACCCTCAAAGGTCCATAAGACAGCACACATCTGCACGTTCACCCCATCCCTTCTCTTCAGTGGGCATTGCTGGGCAGATTCCTGCCCTGTGATACACAGACACAATGCTCTGTGCTTCTAACCCAGAGCTCTATCACCAAAGCTCCCCCAGGAGGCACCACATGCCAGCCTGGCTTCCACAGCCTCACACTCTGTTCTCCTGCTGGGTCCCAGGCAGGTTTTCCCTCTGGTTTGTGCCCTCTTTCCTCATCCAAGGTGTGCGGGAGAAGCCACAAACACAAAAATGATGAGCCAAGGAAACCTACTGGGTGAGAGCAGCGAGTGTCTTGCAGAAGCATCTTTTCCAAAAGCGATTTCACGATATGCAAAGCCTCTAGATTAGCACGTGTTGCAGTATTTACTATTATTCCCTTCCACTCCACACCCCAGGTGAGTAAGGACGAGGAGGAATGGGCTCCCTGGACAAACCTCAAAGTATGGCTTGGAATAAGCAGACAAAATTCTGGTATTCACCCCCAACTATTTGGTTGCAAAAGATGCCTTTCAGTTGACTGTGCAATGTCAGATTGCCTCACTTGAATTGCAGAGGAGAAATTATAGATGACCTTTATCCTTGTGCTCAGTGCTCTCTGTCCTGGAGCTTTTTAATACAATTTAGCACAATTATTTAGAATGATTTCACAGCAACATGGAGGCAACTTTTTTCCCTGCAACCTTCTAAAAGGCTTCTAAGAAATAAATTAATTTCATGGACACTAATTCTGCTGAGCTTTCAAAATAAAGCATAACAAAGAAAGTTCAACTGACAAATAGGATGGAGCTGCGCAATTACAAAACATTCTTACAGGGGGAAAAAAAGCTGAGTTTTCATGTAAACTTCACTTTGGCATTTTGCACTTTCATTGGAAGAATTTACTCTTCACTCAACACAGAATTTTCTAGTTTAGTTTAGAATCATACATTATTGAAAGAGAAGAACTCAACACACACTTTTGGGACAGATATCATGTCATGTAGGAAGAGAATAAAGTGGTTTTGCCTAGAGCCTTCATCTTATGAAAGTACTGAAGCCTCGAGAAGTCTCTGCTCACACTTCCCAATAAAGCAAACACAAAATATACTATTTTATTTTATTTAAACAAAGTTCTCTGCCAAATCAAAACCAGTTTTCACCCAAATAAAAACATTTCCTAAAAATGAGTAATTTTCTGTTACTGAATTTCAACTGTCCTCCTACACGCCTTGAACTGTGAGCTGCACAAGATTTGTTTTTACAGAAAGAAAATGGGCATTCTTCTTCCTGCTGCATACAAAAATACCTGTTTTCCTTTTTGAGTTGAAATCTGTTTTGCTTGTTTTGGTCGAGGGTTTGTGGTTTTTTTCGAAGATATAATAAAATTGAAACTCAATAAAAATACAGGCAAAAAGTGGTTGAAGCTGTTTCCAGCAACTGAGAAAAAATGTCTCAGGTGTGAGAGAAAGAAAACTAAGAAGTTGAATGTAAATGCTTGGGCAACCTTCACTGTACATATGGGGTTTTTTCCATCTATATTAAGTCCATTAAGGTACATTAACTTTGATAATTGCAGACTCTAATAATAAATCATTTAGGAACATTTTACAGAATTGTTTTTCCAGCAAAATTTTAAATGTTGATGCTTGGGTTTTTGGGGTTTTTTTTGGTTTTTGTTTTTGATTGGGTTTTGATTTTTGGGGGGTTTTTTGGGGTTTTTTGTTTGTTTGTTTTGGGGTTTTTTTAAAGGTTAATACTATTCAAAAACTCCAGAGGGGCAGGAACATTTATCATGATCTGAAATGTACAATTTAGCATTATCATAAGTGCAATAAACATCCCAGTACATGAGGAAAACAGAGGAGAGCAATTTCTTCTACAGAGAGGAAAGAGAATCTATTCTTCTAGAGAGGAAGGTAATTCTTGAAAGGTATCCCTAAAATAAAATTTCCTAATATACAATAATAAATTCTGTAACTCAATAACTTTTAATGAGGATAAATGATGAAATAATTAACTGGTGCATAAAAGACGGTATTGATAGGAAAAACCCTCTGGATTAGAAATACATCTTTAAGCTTCTAGTAAGTCTAATTTTTTCCCCCTCCAAATGTTCAGCACTCTCAACATCATCCTTTAGAACAAAACTCAGTTTTAGCCTGACAGATAATTATTACCATTTCACTAAAATAAAAGAAAAATGGATAAAAACATTCTTAGTGGCTTTGAAATTTCATTACACGTTCCATGTCAGCAGTTCTTCCCTGTGTGCTTTGAAATAAAGTGCCAATTTAGACAGGAAAACCTTAGAAAATCTTTGCCTTCAGTTCTGCTGACCTTTAATCTGTATCTCCCTGCTCTGGGATGCCCAGAGTTACCACAGACGGACAACACCTCACAAACCCTAAAATGAATGGATGCTTTCAAATTTGATTTAGTTTTCCTAAGACTCTAAAGGAAATGAAAAAAAGAAATGCTCAACACTTCACTCACCAGTTTGTAAACATGCATCAAATGATTTAAAGAGTCAAAACAGCAAGAGCAGTTTATCTTGTGTAAGATTTCCAAGACCACGTTATCAGAAGAGAATTGCAAATCCAGAACTGTAAAAGTCCCCTCAGATACAAACAATGCAACCAGACACAGAGGATGACTTTTCATTCACAGGGATTCCAAATTAAACACTGGCTCAGATAGTGCCAAATTTAGAGACAGCAATGACAGAGAATCCTCCAGGAAAAAGATTGACTTTTGAGAAGTGCAGAACAGGCCCATGAATAGGCAAAGGGCACTCAAACTTTGTCCACTTGTAATGACTGATCAAGCAGGTCTGGTCAGCGTATTCAGCTATTGACAGAGCAAGAATTACACAGGCCTTCACTCTGTTCCCTGCTCCGCTTCTACACTGCAGCTAATTCAGACTGAGCAGCCTTAACATCACAGATCAGCTTTTCAAAATTGCTACAAGCTTTTAAACTCATTAATACATGGCTCAGGGCCTGCTGTGCTCACACTGCAGCCCAGGAAAGTGCATTTGGCCAAGGCTACTCACATGCTAAATATGACAGCCTTGGTCATCTCCAGCAGCTCTGACTGCTCAGAGCATCAATACTGCTGATCCCCACGTGAGAAACCTGCCAGAAACATTCCTGGCACGTGCTGGCATCGCCATATGTGCTCAAATCCACTGCCAGGCACACAGACAATGGCTTTGACCTGAAATGTTGTTAATCAAAGTGGTCAGTTTGGTCTCACTAGCAGCTACCACAGAATCCACAGAACCACAACCCCGAGGTGATTAAACAGTGCTGAGAGGCCCCATTTGGGTGTTAAGTCCGTGCTCAGGAGTTTTGAGGGCTGTAAATATGAAAAGGGTTCCAGAGAGGAAATTTCAAATGGGCTGGAAGAGAGGCTGGGAGCCTTTGGAAGGGGGCAGCCCAACAAAGGGGCTCATTTCCAAAAGAAGGGATTCAACATCTCCTGCTGACTACAATGGCAAAGCAGTGCTCTTAAGTGCCATTGGCCAGAGGGAGGAACACAGAATATTCCAAACATGACTTTGGTCTAAGTCTTCAAACACTGAATTATTTATGTTCAGCAATGAATTTCACACGATATTGCCCATTACTCATAAATTAATGTTTTCTGCTGCAGAGCCTGGTGGGTTTTTGTTAATAGGCATCAACAAGAATGGTAATTAAAGGATGCACTGATGGGTACTCATTACAAACAAAATGCACCCTTTGATCCACCTGGTCCAGGACCTTCTGGAAAACCTTTATCTCAAGAGGAGATAAAAACACTGTTTCAGAAGCTTTTGACTTCTCTGCTATCAGCCTTGGAACTTTTTTAGTCAGTTTTTAGTGTTTCCCTATGTAATTAGTAGCACCAACGTAGGAGCTGATTGACAAGCTACCAGCAGCTGTTTATACAGCGGGAAAACCAGAAAATTATAACAGTGGGAGATATTTAACTCCCTGTGCAAACACAACACATCTCTCATTCCCTGTGCTGCCTCACGGCCCCTTGTGGCAGTGAAAGCCGTGCTGAGCCCAGGAAGCAAATTCTCCCCCGTGCTGGCCCTGCACAGGGCATTCCAGCACACACACACAGGAACGGGAAACTCCTGCCAGCTTCCACAGGTGCCAGGGCCTGGGCATCTGCTCCTTGCAACCACCAGCTCCGAGTTCCACTGGGATCAAAGCTCAACATTTGTGTCTGGAGAACAGCTGTATCAAGCTTGTAAAATCTTATACCCCTCCCATCAAAGTAAAGCAGCTTGCAGTTATGTCATCTCCAGGCTAAGAAGCAAAGCCTTCTTCTCTTAAATAGAACTTCTTGAAGCTCTAAAATGATTTAATTCTGTTTGTCCATGCCCATTCTATTAGGAAAGAGCCACATTGCAGGAAGGTCCCTCTTTTTTCTTTTTTTCTGCGGAAAAAACCCCCTGTATTTTCCAAGTGGATAAACTTGTATAAAAGGTTTTGGGGAAAAAAGCACTAGAAATTAAGTCCTATTTCTCCAGCAAATATCTGGAACACAACTGGAATTGACTCAGCACCGGCAGGTATTTAATAACTTGCAAACATGAGTTTAATCAATCCCAGAACACACTTGTAAAGAAAGAAGAGTTCTGATTTCACATCTCTGTGATGGGCAGAGGTGAATATCCGGGTACAGACCACCAAAAGTACTTTAACACCTTTTGGGGATCTTTGCTAAAATAACTCCTCACACAAAACCTGAGCTTCTGAGGAGTAAATGGAAATCTTAACTCCGAGCAAATGCCTGGTCTACAGACTCTCATGTTTTAATGCTCTGACCACGATGAGACAAGGACCCTGCTTATCTTCCTCTGCAGTTCTGCTCATTTTTGCTATTGAGCAACAGCCTTTGGTCATTGGGATTTTGATCCAACTCATCAAAATGCAGTAGGATATAATGTTCCAAAATGTTATCGTGTATTTGATCCATCTCTGTGTTTTATGGCTTCAAGAAGAGCATGACTGAATACAGGGGGGAAAAAAGAGAAAAATATCCTATCAGAACAGCAGCAGCAGACAAAAGCAAAATAGATTATTTTCACTCCATTTCCCCTACTGTTTAATAGCTTGACTTTTGCATACAAGCATTCCACAGGTATAACACAAAGACAGCTACAGCATAATGTGTTTTCCTTTAAAAGGTCATCATTACATTAGCTGTATTTGATGCATTATGACCAGAGCACACATTTTTAGAGATAACAGCCTAATTTTTTTTTTTTTTTTTTAATTTATTGGCATCAAGAAATTCTATTTAATTTCTGCTTTCAGAAGAACATCTGCAAGTGACTGGCATAACTCAAGAGACCTTTGCAGCTGCAACTTTCTCCAAGAGCAGAGCAAAAAGCCATGTTTGTCAATATGCCTGAGTAGGATTAAAAAAGAACAAAAAGAAATAAAAAATAAAAAGCCCCAAACTACAAAACAGCTAATTATTGGAAGTAAATGTTTCATGATCTGTGTATGGCACCCAGAGCTGAATAGATCATTAGCTAAAATTCCAGTCAGCATTCCACACAAGCATATGTTTTCCTCATAAGTGCTTGCATAAGTTTGCCAGAAGCCTCAGTGACTTAACTAGAAGTACTTATGTACAATGTGCTATAAGCAGGGCCAAGGAAAAGCAGTGTTTTCTTACGATCTTAACTCCTTAATCACATGCATTTCCAACAGTCCTAAGCAGTTTTTCCAGCTCTTAAATTTTCCCTTTCTGCCGAATGCTCAAGGTAAAGCTGCTCCTTCTGGTAACTGCTGCCAAAGGCTGCACCCAGACCCTCAGTGCCATTTAGGGCAGCTCCTTCTCTTTTCCATTTGTGCTTCCTGGTGGCAGCCAAACTGCACGAAAGCAATTCCAGGTAGAAAACACTGCAAAGATCCTGAGGGAGCCCATAAGGGAATAAGTCAGCAGGTGCTGACAGTGACTCCAGCCAGTTCAGATCTGACCCACAACTATTTTGGCATGAGGGGGGATCAGAGTGACCATCTGGGTTTAAAGGTCCTTTCTGCATTAGGTTCCCAGCTTGGCAGCCACAGCCTGTGCACAGGGCAAAGTGCCCCCAAACTTCCCAGAGAAATGTCATACCAAAACTCTAAACCCCCTAGTGCCCTATTCATGTTTATCTCCCCAGAATATATTGGATTGTTTTAATATTTTCAACGTTTTATGATGCACTGTAAAGCCAGGAAAACTTACTCATCTCTATTTATTTCCAGCAGTGGTCTACTAAGATTCTCAATAACTGAAAATAGATGTAGGAAGATATTCCCTACCTCAGAGGTCATATTACTTCTGGCAGTTAGAACATTTACCAGCTACAGGATGCTGCTGCTTGTGGTGTAAATAGGATGTAATTTCAATAGTGGACCACCCCTCTCTATTACCCCTCCAACAGGCTGTTTTGAGACAGGTTCTGCATCTCATTTAATTTTAGAACAAGAAGGACATGCTGATTGCTGAAACCTTCTGGTCAGAGCTGTTTGTTTGCTTATTTCTGGTCTGTAGGTGGGCTGGTGCTGGAGTGCTTGAGCTCAAGGAAGCAGGTGGGTGGCAGGGACCTCGCTTTCCCACTGCACCAATTTCCAAAGACAGAAATAAACATAAAAGAAATAAGTACAGCTCACAAAAGGTGTTGAAGCACATCAAATGAGTTCAAAAGCCTCCCGGAGGTAGAGTCTTCCTCAATAGAGGAGCTGCAGTAGTAAAGGTGCAATATTAATTAAACATATGTAATAGTATCTCCAAGGAAGTCCCTTAAACACATTCTGGCTCATCCTGGAATTCTCCAAATGCAGCCATAGATAAAGACTGGGTAAGAAGTGACAAAATTTTGAATTTCTGTCTTAGAAAAGAATTTTTAAAATAAAGAAATAAAAATCATTTTGGTGGTATAGCACACAAGGCATATGGTAAGGGAGAAGAACTTTCCCCAGAGCTTTATTACACTTTGAATTGCACGCCTCCAAAGAAATATGATTCCTCTAAATAAAATCAGGAGAGCTGACACAAGGTGCTGAATTGCATCCTAAAAATCCCAGTATCTTCCTCACTGATTTCCCTTTTCATAAGCATCATTGCAACATTAATTATTTCAATTATTGGTACTGACCAGACTGTGTATGGATTGTGACCCACACTCACTTTCCACCGCTACCCAGCCCTTCTGGGGCTGCTGGCTGCTCACAGGCACAGCTGGACAGGGACTTGAAAGGCACCAGGATGCTCTCAAACCACAGAGCAGAGCTAAGGGAACTAAATACATTATACGTGAAATGAGTAAATAAATCCCAAGAAATGGAATTAAGATGAGCATTAATCAGGAGAGGGTTGAGCATGGCCCATGCATGGCCCAGTTCATAGGGATCTTGCTAATTGCCTTTCAGAGACCACTTTATCCTATTAAGACTATCCTCAGGAGACCCCCAAGACTTCGGGGGCAGTGGGCAAGGCCAAAAAACCTGGTCACATTTATCCTCTCTAAAAACAAACAGGAATAGGTTCTTATTTATCTTACGCAGCAAAACCTCCATTATCTTCCTCTCCCGCTATTTAATCCCATTTTTTTTCCTCGCAATATAAATAATGAGAAAGACCAATTAAGCTCAGGGCAGCCTTCTGGGTAAGGAGAGATAAATACCTCGACAGCAGCTGCAGTGAGCAGCACGTGCCATTTCTCCTGTGCACAAGTGTGGATGCAGATTACATGACAGTTTCAGACTTACTGCCGCGGCCGAGCCAGGTATAAATTATGACGGGTCCACATGGATTACAGATGATTTGTAGGAAATCAAAGGCATTAACTTTAATACGGTGCTTTGTCTCTCTTAAATGCCACCCGCACTTTCTGTAGCAGCAACCACTAAAAATCAATGACCAGGGACCCCTGCGTGCTCCAGGGCTGTTAACCCCTGGAATTTCAGCCAGAGGTGAAAGAGGAGCCGGTGAACCCAAAGCCACAGACCCAGCTTCCACACTCCTCCTCTGTCCCACACAGCATCTGCAGAAGCTCCATCAACAAAACTCGTAGTTAAAAAAGCGCCAATGGTTTTTGCTTCCAAAGTGTGCTCTGAAAGTGTCTTCCTGAAAGCTGCAGCCAGGGGTCACGGTGCCCTGCATACTGTGAGAGCTCCAGACAGACACCGAGGTGCAGCAGGGTGGCCAAAGGGCAGCAGAGCTGGGAAGGGCCTGGAGCCCAAACGTGAGGAGGAGCAACTGAGGATGTTTGGCCTGGAGAAAGGAAGGCTCAGGGGAGCTCTTACTGCTCTCTACAGCTCCCTGAGAGGAGGGTGCAGCCAGGTAGGGTTGATCTCAAAATTTACAGGTGATGGGAAAAGACTAAATGGCCTCAAATTGTACCAGGGTGGTTTAGATTGGCTGTTGGAAAAATTTCTTCACTGGAAGGGTTATTAAAGCATTGAAACAGGATTCCATGGCAGTGGCTGGGTCCCATCCTTGGAGGTAGCACTTGGATTTAGTGCTGGGGTGATGGTTGGACTCAATGACCTTGGGGAGTTAGTCCAACAATTCATCATTGTGGGTAGCAGGACCACGTGCACAGCAGAGCCAATGTGTAAGACTTGAAAGAGATGGAAAATTGAATCAAAATGCTTATTATGCTTTCAATAACACAGCAATAGTTCAAGCCGAGCCTCAGCCAGCTCTCAGGGAAGTCAATGAGAGTTGTTTCACTGAAATCAAATGATATGTGATTAGGTCCTCACAGAATTACATGTAATGCTGTATTCAAAACTGAAGAGTTTCAGGTTGACATCTAAAAGCCCATTTTCCTTCTGGAATTCTGTAATGAAGCTACTGCAAAAGAAGAATCAATACATAATTCAGTATAGTGGAAAGATTATTATGAAGGGTTATTGAATATAGCTCCACAATTGTGGATAAAAAGAATGAAATCCCTCATTGTTTCAATTGTGCTGTACTGACTTCTATCAAACACACTATTCCAGACAAAAAAA
>VWZN01016700.1:1576274-1609628 GCA_013396955.1 Regulus satrapa | reverse complement strand
AAAAAGATGTTCCAGTTTTCAAGGTGCAAAATAAAACCAACCCAAAACAAACCAGTAAAAGCAATAACAGCAGAGATTTTTGCAAAAAGGGCGTAGAGCAGGGAAAAAAAGTTCCTAAATCTCAAGATAAATTTTAGTTTTGTACACTAATAACAACTTATAATTCAGTTTTTTTGTGATGCGCGCCAGGACAAGGCAAGAAAGTGTTTCTTAACTTAATTTGCCAATTTTCCTTTCAGGCGAGCACTGTTATTGATAATATCCATCACAATTCTTTGTCTTCCCAACAGGCTGGCAGAAATACCTGAGTAAGTGCTGACTCACACACCTCAACACCTCCCTGTCAAAGCTAATCTGAAATTGATTTTACTTTCCAGAGGTAAAACAGAACTGCACGAAGTCAGCTACAAATGGCATTTGTAGATGTGTTCAGCACTTTTTATAATTCTTGTAAGATTTCATGACTACACCTCAACAGTTTCCAACAAACCCTTGGAACCTTCAGAACAAAATTGTCAATTATATTTCTATATATATAAACATATATATATATACACACATATATATATATATTAAAAATATATATAATATATACATAAAATATTATATAATAAAATATTATTTCATTATATAATAAATATTAAATATACATAAAATACATAAATATAACTATTATATTATAAGTATCTATCATATAGTGTATATATATTTTATATATAATATATTTCTTATAGTTCTATATTTTTGGAGGAAAATTAATGTATATTTTCCCCCATTTTTTTCCAGTTCCTGTAAATAGGTCATTTTTTTAAGCACATAATTGGAAAGGAAGTACACAGAACATTATTTACATTCATTCCATCAGACTTTGCAGAGATCACGTTTGCCAGTAGAACTGGCAAAAACCCATCACTGTTTTCAGCATGGTACAAAAGGAGCTTTGAGATCAGGACAATTTATTCAAAGATGCTGCTAACCAAAAATTCTTATTTAAAGATCATTTGTTCATACTTGTTTCATCCCCTTATTTCAAGGGAATGTTTCTCTACTTTTTCCCACCTAAAGTCTCCAGAAACAAATTAATCAGTCTCCTCCAAACCTGAGGAAGCATGTGCTTTCTAAACCCACAGAGACCTCCTGGAAACCAACCATGATCCTAGTTATTAATTTGCCTGTAACATTTCCACTGTCATTTATCATTAATAACGATCACTTTGAGGCATCCCAGAGAGGAAATGCAGTCTTGTGTTCTAGGGAAATCAATTTATTGACACCATTAGGGCTGTGAAAATAAGTTTTTTTGGTTCAGCTGCCAAGCAGAAGGTGCTGAGGAGTTCCACCAGAATCAAATTCGAATGCAAAAATAATTTTTCTTATTGAAATATTAACAAAGTAAAAAAAAAAAGTTCAATTCGAGAGAAAGCATTCCTCTTGACAAACAACATCGAATTTCTGATGAACGGAGGAAAAACAAATAAGGTTCTAGAATAACAAAGAATAGCACTGGACGGGGAAGACCTCATGCTCTTCATGTAACCTGGAGCTCCAGAATCCCACCAGGCTCAGGGAGGCTCCAATTCACCTGCCCTGCTTGCTCTAAGCTGCTGGAGCATGGGCTGTCCCCTCTACAGAAAACTCTCCTACACCAGCAAGCTGTGCCAGCCCCCTTCTGCTAGAACCATTCCAGCTGTACCTCATTAACTGTTGTAGGAAAAAGGAAAAAAACAAAGTATGTGAATGATAGGCTAGCACAAGACCTGAAAAATCCAGAAAACAAGGCACAATTTCCTCTGCTTCCTACTGAAAGTGATGCTTAAATATCCCTACGTATTTTGAAATCATTACATTCAAATATTCTTGTGCACACATCACGAGCAAGTTCTAGCTCCCTGAATAGTTATTAAAATACCTATATAAATACTTATTTTGAAATCACTGATGCTTCTTATGGTTTTATCTATTCACTGATTGATTTAAAGCATTAAAAATATAAACACTCAGGTGAACAGGGATTTAAACAACCACTTTAACTCAGGGAAATGGGCAAACTACCAGGCTATGGAGTCACTGATTTAATGCACATGTAATTAATCCATTTAAAGTAAAACTCTTGCAACAGAAGGATAAAAAAAAAAAAACAAAAAACAGCTTAGGTGCACAGCTAAGATTGCAATCTCCTGGGAATACAGCACGTGTAGGTTCAAGTAAAAGCTCTGTTCCTCAGGACAGCTTCATCAAGAAAACACTCTGTAAAATCTCAAAGATTGCCACAAAGGCTCTCAGACTCTCAGGCAGGGGAGAGGACAGGGAGAGGCAGAGATTGCTCTATTTGCTTGAATGTTGCTTTGAGGGCTCTATTCTGTGTTTTTATTTGTTTCAGTGGGGCTGTGTTGATTTTGATATTTTGGTGGCGCATTTTTCTTTTTCAACAACCCATCCAGGCAGAAGGTCGCCTTCTCAACTCTCAGCTCTACCCACCCACCCAGCCCTGACACACCTCACACCTCCCCAGCTCCAGAGCTGCTGTGCACAGAATCCAGGGACTGTGCAATGCCTGGAACCTCACAATGTCCTTCTGGTCTAAACAGGCTCTTTAAGTGGCCTTTGCAGGCACTGCTTTGGGAAAGGAGAACCCAGGAGCAAATCTGGAACACTGCATCCTGAGTGCAGCCTGTGCTCTCCCACCCTCCCTAAATTGGCCAAGCTCTGTTCAGCTCCTCAGGGGCTTTCCCAGAGGATAAACTGAAAGCTGAGGCTGCCTCTGGGTTCTCCAAACCCCAAGCTTTAGCAGGAGGACTTGTTATACATCTGGCTTGAGTAAAGCTCAACAGAGAACAATTTTACCACCTTTACCCATAACCTATCATTTTCAATCTGGCCACATTCAATCCAGCCTTTAATCTAGTTTAACAAATATTTCTCTCTTTATTAAGCTATTCAATCTGTCAGTTCTCCTGAGGGCAGTGCCAGCTGTTCCCCCCAGCCACACTCAGCATCCCAACCTCTAAGGTTCTCACCCACACTCTGCCAGCAGCAGGTGCAGCACCAGCCCCTGCACCTATTTCCAGAGCTCAGCCCTATCCAGAGATTTGTTATACCTGAGAGGCCGCTAAAAGAACATTAAAAAGACCAGTCTAGACTTGTTTTATCAGTTACCTAAAATCCAGTAGCCCTTGCAGACAGGAAGGATGAGAGTTCTGGCACAGGCTTGCACAGAAAAACCCAATTTCAGCAGGAACAGCACTCACCCGTGGAAATGGAACTCCTTGCTGCATTTATGGTTCTGAGCATAATCAGACCAAATCATCTGTTTCAGCACAGCAAACTCATGTGCTGGGGAGCTCTCATACCTTTCTTTTTGCATGGCTACTTAGGGAACAGCCTCCTCCTCACAGCTCAGCCTGAGCCTTTCTCAAAGGACATTCTGTGCAAGAAAAAACTGGTGCTGAAGCTGAGAGAATCTGGGCCTCTGGTAGTGACAAAGTTCTGCAGAGCGAGGAAGGAAATTAACTGAAATTAAGGTGCTACTTCAATACCTTCTAGATCGGGATCTAAAGCACAGCTACAGTGCCAGAAGGAGTTAAGACAAATGTGCCCTCATTCATCATTTGAGTAATTTCATTCTAATTAATTACCAGTGCTAACTGTAGTTAGTATCAGACAGTTCTGGGAAGTGATGCTGACTTATGAAAACAGCAGCAAGTAGTCAATGCCCAATGTTTTCAGAAGCATTACAATTAATAGATTTATTATGGAAGCATTAAAGCTTCTCTATTTCAGCTTGTTCAAACTTTATTGGAGAGGCTATTAAAGGCAGTGTCTCAAAGAATAAAAGTAAAGTGCCAGAAGTGATAATATAATTTTAAATAAAATTTCTTATTTTGATTTACATTTGAATTAACAGAAGCTGCTACTCTATTATGCCAAAAAAACTTCTGCCTACCTGCATGAGATCTGACTGATTTCTCAGAAGAAACACCAAATCTTACAGAACATTTGGAGACTTGCATTTTCTTATTAATCGGAAGAGTGAACTCATCAGCTCTGTTATTAAAGATAATTTTAGACTCTTTCCTCTGTCACAAATGTAACTTTTAAAAATTTAAATGAAATGAGCTCTTTGGTTGCAAATTACCCTGTATAACTCCCACAATACAGCTTTCATTGCTCTAAAAAAATATTTTAAAATCACTATTTTCTATATTTTTTATGACGCACTAGAGCGGTTCCGCCATAAACACAAACCAGGCAGAATAAAAATTCTACCTAGGAGAGCCTTGATTAAAAACACCAAAAAAATCCCCAAAAAAGACAGAAATGGTAACTGTAAAGCCAAACACCAAATCTTAGGCAGCTGAGCTCATGGTTTTTCATTCAGCCAAAATGAACCCCTGGAAAGCTCTTGACCACAATATTGAATAACTGCCTTCCTACCCCCCATAATTTTTGTTTGGATCCAGCGTCACCTTTGAACACAGACATAATGTGTTGTGAAAAATCACATCAAAAGTTAGGGAATAAGAGATTTTAGCAGTGGATGCTTTACCTGTCAGCAAACAGCAAAATAAAAATGTTTCACGTCACACGAAGCCAACCTGTGACACTGGTATTCAGGCATCTTCACATTTTCCTTTTACTATGGGATGTTTAAAGTTTCCTTGTGTTTAAAAAAAAATGAAATGGACTTGAAGCTGTAAAGGTGACATGTATTAACTATGCTTATTATATATTAAATTAACAACAAGAGAAGACCTGGAGCACACTATTCATCATCTTTGTGTGATGACAGATCTAGAAAATACTGTGAGCTGCCACACCTAAACTCAGGGACTATTTCAGCCAGAATCAACCAAAAATCACTTAGATTTGTGACCAATTCTGGTGCTTCTGCACCTTGGAGCCCGTTGTCCCTTTCCTAGGCCAGGAGTGCTGTTGTGTTGACATTCCCATCCCACACGGGCACGGATTGTCCTGCTCTATTCCTCCTCTTGCCCACCTCATTCTGCTCTCACCTTCAACAGGAGAAAGGAGCCCTTGGCCCTGGGTGAACTCGCCACAGGGGAGTGCCACCAACACTTCAGCAGAGGAGAGATCCAGAGGGAATGGGCGGGCACCTGAAGTTTCCCGAATTGTCTTTTCTAGGGAAAGAACCAAGCTGCCTTTTATCCGCCAGCATTCCTTGTGGGGTTTGGGCAGCATCCTTTACCCCAGGCCTGCCAGCAGCACCGATTTCCCCAAAACATGAACAAACCATGAGAAGGTTCCTGTGCCAACAATGAAACGTTTCTGTACGAGGATCACGAGGCGGTTCAGGGAGCCAAACACACCAATATCACACTTTGCTGGCCACATGAGCACACTGCTGTGCTTTTTCCAAAAGTTAAAGTATCATAAGTAACTGTTTTCATAATTTCTTGAATTCTGCCTCCCACTGTATTCTTTTAAGCTGAAGTTATGTTTCTGTATAGGTTGGTGTTCGTGTTTTGTAAAGGTCAAATTACAGTCTCCCTACTGTTTTATTGTACGTGTTGAGAGCTGGCACTGTAATTAAAATCCCAGCTAAATAAAGTCTGCAGGGGTCCTACTTGCAATCAGGCAATTTGGGTTTTTAGCAGACCAGAGCACATTTCTGTGTTTCCTCTGTTTCACTGCCACACAAAGGAAGGTAAACAAAACCCATGTGCCTTAATACGTTTACATAAACAATGTTTCCTATCAGTGGAATTAGTAGAGTATATAAGTATATTTAATTCTAAAATAAAATATTCACAAAATTAAAAATGCACCCATTTTCTATGACCTTGCATTACACTTATTTAGAAAAAGTCCAAGGCAAGACAATCCAGCTTATACAAAGCCAGATCCAACACTGTTGATAAGGGAGAAAAGATTCACAATCTGCTCTTCAGTAAAACAAACCTGGCAGCAGAATGGTTCTGTACATCAAGGAGATTATCACTTCCTTTAGTCTAACCTGCTTTTAGGCTCTGGTACTTGCCAGCAAGTGTTTCAGAAGTGTCAGAGATTTACCAGTGCTGGCTCCAACTCCAGGGAGGAATTTCTCTTCTGCTATCGACTACCTGTAAAGCTGCTCCAGCATTGCCTCCGTTTTGCTGCCTTATTAAAGGCCCCTCAGTTCTGCTTCAGTTCTCTCCACAGCTGAGAGACGAAGGTTGCACTGGGTTTTTATAGCTTTTCTTATTTTAAAGAAAATAAACAAATCAAAGTGAGTATTGTAAGCTGAATTCTTGTAGAAAAAAAGCAACATAGCAGATCACTATAGGAATCATTTAGGTCTTCCTAAGGCTCCTAGTATTGTTTTAATTTGATTTAAAATAATTCATTGAGAAAGGAATTTCAAATTTTGTTAAAGATAATTACTTACAGGCATGCATTCTTATTTGAGCAAATCCCACCCTTTCCCCTGGCTGATGTTTTTTCGGGGATTGAAAAAACACAAACATTTTAGTTAATATTCACATCACAGAATATGACATGTACTTACTCCCCTATCTACAGGCTCACTTGTCTGCCCCAGAAGCAGCAGATACAAGGCATAAAAATATGCACAAAGTCATTCCAAACCGTCAGTGTTTTCAGAATCAATCCATTAAAAGTTGCTTTTCCTTTATCTTCTCTAGAAGAAAACATTCAGGTGGATAGGCTGAACAGAGGCATAAAACAAAATCAGAGCAGTAGCCTCTAGCTAGAAAAATCCCCCAAGCTAAGAAATTTCTGAAAGACTTCCTGAGTTTACAGCCAATGGTCCTTATTCTCAAGGCAAGACTGAGAAACCACATGGCACGGGAAAGCTGCATGAAAAGGAAATGTCCCCTAAAGCAGACAGACTGCCCTGTCTGAAAAGGACTGATTTAAATAAGCAAAGGGAAAGAAAAACCGCAAGTTGAAGCAGGATCATAATTACATTAGAAAAGTTATAATTTGATTTGGATTAACAGAGAGAAATCCTAAAAGCTCAGAATTAATTGTGAACTACATCTACAATTATTTTCAAGAATACTTGCATGCTTTAAGATATCATTAACTTAAATGAGATTCTATGTTTAAAGGAAGATTTAACCTCACATACTCCCATTAATTCTTGCTAAATGTCCACACTGCACTTTGAAATGTAATGGAAAAGGTTAGCTAGCCATGATTCTTTTGAATGGTGCTTTCCTAAGATCCTCAAATTAAAAGTCCTGTCAGAAAGACAGTCTGTGAAAATACCAAGACGTGCTCTACAGAAATGCATTAATGCCTCAGTGTGGGGTGATTTGCATCTCTGTGTCAGATATGGACAAAGCTGGGCTGGTGCTGGATCCTCTCCAGGGTGACCCCAGCTCTAACCTGTAACCAGAACTCTCCTGTCCCCACTTCCCATTTCCTCAGGAAAATGACCCTGTTAAATGTTGCCAGCCATAAGCAATCAGTGTCAGATTATTTGCTTATGGAGTTTGGCCTAAGCTAAGCCACCTACATTTTCCTGGAAGAGATTTTGGCCTTCCAGCAAACGTCTACACCTGCGGAGAAGGAGCTGCCTCGTGGCCTGTGTGGGTAATCGGTTCAGGACTAATAGCTTAGTTAATTTCTTTTTCTTTTTTTTTTTTTTTCCTTTCCTGTTCTGAAATTGCCAACTGGAAATGAGCAGAGAAGTCTTCCACTGAAGCACCTGGGGACATTATTAATACAAGGTTTGCACTGCACTGAGCAAGAGACCCAACCTGCTAATACCGAGCAGTTGGCCATTGATTTAGATTATTAGGAGAACAGCTGGCACGTTTCAGCCCACCAAAGCCCACACGTATTTCAAAAAAGTATTAGCTGTGAAACATTATGGCTCTTGGAGAGTCTCCAGAAACAAATTAAATCTCAAACCAAGTAATCTGCTACTTTTATCTTCCTAAATCCGGACCAAGCCACTAACAGAGCATTCACTGTTGCTGCAAAGATCCTCACCCACTTTTCCCGTGGGTTTACTTGTTTTGGTTTGTTTTCTAAACAGGATTGTGTGGCTTTTCTCAATGAAAGAGACAAGAAACTTTAAGTTTAGATCCTCATTTCCTCCACCTTGGAATTAAAATGCCAAGAGGAGGTTTCACCATCACATATGCCTTTGCCTCTGTTATTCCACAAGAGCTGACTGCACCCCTGAGAGGTTTTGATTCAGCCCTGAAGATATTTTTCAGAGACTAAATAACTCTTTCACTCTTCTCAGTCTAATGCCCTATCTTTGCAAACACTAGCTTAATTAAATGTATATGCATAAAAATCCAACAGTCTATTTTTGACTCCTTCCCCCTCGGGTCCTGGAAGCTGACACTCACAGTCTGGGAGGGAATTGTCTGACCACCTGGCACTCAGCAACTATTCTCTCCTATTTTGTTTTGCTTCAATCATGTGTGAAAGCAGTTAAAGAGATGATGTGATATTGTTGTGCTCCAACACCAATCTGCATGTATCTATTCAGAGGTACATTTGAGGCACTCTGTATTATTTAGTCATAATAAATATTCCCAGACCTTTCTCCCTCTGTGGAAGTTCAGCATCAAACTTCAATCAAAAGGCAACGCATCAGGTATTTAGGTGCCAAAGGACCTTCCTCACCCTGCCTCCACAAACATGTAGCAAAGTTCCTGAGCTCCCACTTTAAAACTTCCACAACTTTGCAACCATTTTGCACACACCCCCAGATATTTCCTGGAATGTTGCTTACATGAGTTTAGCTTCCTGTGACCATTTAAATAGGAATACTGTGCTCGAGATGCATTGCTTCAAATGCTGACCAATATTTCTGTGCACATGGAATAAGAGTTTCAGGTGCCTTATCTTAACCATATACCCAACTGTCAGATTGAAGCTCTAGCATTCAAATCCTATCCATGCATATGAGCCCATTATGATATATATTTTAGGATACAACAAACACATCCCCTATCTGGGTAGGAAATTTGAGATGACTTTCCAATGAACCTGTTCCCTCGTGCCCAAGAATGGGAGCCAAGTCATTTTTCAGCATCTTCTGAAGTACATTCTTAACACAGCAAGCAATTTGTGTGAATTGAAAGAAAATTTAGGATGTTTGTAAAACTCAAAATGCATTATAAAATTCATTTTAAAAAGCCACAACACTGTTTCAGCAAGGACACACTGACTAGGTGGAAAATCCACAGCTATCTTGCTATTACCCAGAATCCCAGTTTTCCCTGCAAGAAATTGCTAAGCTTAAAATCTTACCTTGCTTGAACATGTTCTTTTACAAGCTACAACTACCACATGCAATCCCGATTATCCAAACCCTGTGCCAGAGCCCTGCAGAGGCTTTGACAAATCACAGGGGGCTGAATGAGGCTGCCACGCTGGCTCTGTGCAAGGTGTGGGGAAGGGGAAGAAGAGGAGATGAACGGAGTGGGTGTGATAACTCCAGGGTCACAAGGAGCAGGAGAGGAGCAGTACCACCATTGGGAGCACAAAACAGACCCAGGAAATGCACATCTGTGCAGTCAACTGGCATAGAGTCAGGGGGAAGGATGGGTGTAATAAATCACAGCTCTCACACAGCATCAGCTCAGAATCCACAGGAAATGTTTGGATGTGAGCACGACCAGGGCCGTGATCTGTGTGCACACCAGGCTGTGGGAGGAGGAATGATCTTCTCTGATCTTTCCACAGGCTTTATTTGGTTTGAACAAAGTAAATCTTGTTGGAGGCCAGAGCTTTGCCAGACAATTGAAAACCTGCTTTTAAGCATTAATAAGTACACTAAGATATCTCACATCATATGAGTAAACAATGATTTTGATATGGATTAATAGAAAGCTCTTTGTTAAAGTCCACAGAACAAAAAGTACCCAAAGGCAGCCACCAGACAAAACCTTCATCTTGAAGCAGCTCAAGCTCTTAACATGCAATCTATCACGTAAGAAACACAAGAGGTCAGCCATTAATTAACATCCAAATTAAAGCTTTTCAAGTAAGGGTCAAAACTTCCTTTGTTTTGACATTTAAAGCTCTGGCAATGCCTTTCCCAGTTTAGTATGCACAATGCATCACCTCGTACTTTATGTTAATTGCCTCCATTATTCAAGTGCACTATTTGATTCATTGTCAATTAAAAATACCCCCAAAAGCCAAGCCCGATGTGTGTTAAGTACAAACGTGATTAATGTAACACAATTACATTCCCACGTTTGTTGAGCCTGATTAGGAACTTTCCCTCAGCCCAGCATGACAGAGCCCTGTCAGTGCCAGTGACCTGCCAGCCTTGGCAGGGACAGGCTTTCTGATGGGGAGGCATTTCATGGCCAAGAGTGCTTCTGACAGGTGCAAAACCTGTAATTAAATGCTGTCAATTAGCACTTCATCAAGAATGTGGAAATCTTGATGTGTCTTCTCTATTGGATTGCAGAGATGGTCCTAGATGTAAGTGAAAAAAAGCTATAAGGAAGGAAAAATAAAACAACCAGTGACATGATTGTTTGCTAGAATATTAATTGTGTGGACATAATTACTATTACCAGAAAGGGACTCCATGAATCTTTGCCCACTACACCAAGGGAATATCTGGTTCTGCACACAGAGGAAAAAATTGGGCAGACCAAAAAGTAAAAGAGCAATGCCTTATTTTGTTTATGGTCATAGGAAACACAAGTTATAAGGAGATCTGAAGGGGCCTGAGGGGAAAATAAACAGTGAACAAATTGGGATAAAGAAATGGTTCAGGTCTGGAGAGGTTGCTACTAAATGAGATGCAAGAGCAAATAAATAAACAAGAATTTAAAAGCCAATTCAGCCTGAGCACAATGACAGAAAAACTAACAGGAATTGAACACCAGTGAAACTAATAGGAAGGAGAATATGCGCACACAGCTGGACTCATGGCCAGCTTATAAGTAAGCTTCAGTAAAAATTGTTATGAATCTGCACAAGAAATAAGAGAAAATTCTGTATCCTCAGCATGTTCTTGTCTTCATTCTTCCCATCAGTAAACGTAAAATATAATTAACACTGCCATATGTAGAAGTAATACATAAGAACTGGCCACAACCTGTATTTAATTACAAGGGAGATGCTAGCAATGAAATGTACAGTAGGTTCTAGTTTAAATTAAAAAAGAAAAAAAAAAGAAAATGCCTGTATTATCGCACTTCAGAAAAGAGTTAAGGAGCGCCTTGGCTTATTGAGGACTACAAAAACAATCACTGCTATAGGCTGGTTTACATATTTGTTCTATTAATTTACACTGCCCTGGTAAGCCTCGCATTGCAATGCAACTGCTGAATTACACTGCTCTTGGTAATGGGCATAAAAAGATGCAAGAGCATGCAAAGTGTATTCAAACAGACAATTACAATTATCAATTCTGTTGACAGCTAAAATGAAGGAACTGTGCTGAGGTTTAATGGTGCTGCATGAAGGACACCCTGTTTGTGGGTGATTGAATTAACCAGGATCACACGTCCACAGTCTGCCTCTGTCCAACACTGCACATTAGGCCAATTTAGTGTCTGCTTATTAAAATAATTTAATTCCAGAGATTGTTCCCAGGCATTTCTGAGTCTCTTCCTGTTCTTCCCTCCTCCTCTCACTAATGATGGCATCTTAATTACTGTGCTCATTTTACACCACCACAATTGGCTGGGTCGCTGCAGAGCAGTCCAGTCAGTTTGGCTGGACCAACGCATCCTTGGAATGATCCTCTCCAAATCTGCAGATCTGGCCAGACACACTACAGCCTCAAAGTTTTGAGGCAGAAAAAGTATCCAACAAAGGTTGGTTGTATTCAATTTGACACTAGTTTATCCATATTGCTTCTTTTAATAGTCTGCAAATCTGCATGCTTCTTAAATCCATTATATTCTTAGAATTTCAATTTTTGCCACACAGGAATAATGTTTTTGACAACTTCAAAACAAGAAATCCAGAGAAAGTTAAAATTTCCAAAGTAAGAAGTCTGAAATCTCTTTTCTAAGCTGAACAATCTCTCATCTCTGACTAGTACTACTAGTCAGAGTTCCTGTGAAAAAGCAGCTCAGACTAAGCAACATATCAAAATGCTGAGACTAAAAATGTTATCCTAGAGGTTTATTTTAGTACCTCCAAAGGCTGAATGACTTAAGTTTAAGAGAGTTATTTCAATAGACTTTGCCAACTAATTCTGACATTTCATTTTGAGAAGTTAGAGCTATTTTAAAGCGAATGTGCACAGATTACATCTTCATCTGAAGTGAAAATACATCAATATGTAGCAGCGATATCTTGAGGGAACTGAGATGGGAAACGTGTGGATTTGGTGAGTAATATTGGTTTGCATTTCTTGGTTCTACCAAGCTGTGGGATATATCCCATTGTAGGAGCCAAATACTGCACACAGGAGCCAAGCACTGCTGCCCAATGCTGGACACCCAGAAGAATTCCTGGTTCAGCACCAGCAGCCAAGCACAACAAAGAAATCATTAGTAATAAATAACACATGCAAAAAATGCAGGTGTGTTTGGAAGTTATGAAAATGGTAGCACCTGAATCCTTTTTTTAGTCTTTAAAGACATTGAACACGGGATAAGGCACCACTTTTGTTTGACAGTGCTGAAGTCCCAAAGTCCCAGAACGGACTGAACAATTTGTAACCCTGAAGTACTGGAATGAACTGATACCAGAACTGAAAAAAAACTGTTATATCTCCTTCAGTTTAATGCTTTGGGTATGTGGTGCCAGATTGGGTTTTACAATGTGACACCTGCTCAATGGAAATATACTGAATATTCCAGTTGTGTGACACTTTGCTATCACTGATGACCCCAGACCTCTTCCAGCCTCTGAATTTCAAGCAGAGACTTGGACTTTTATCAGCTGTGAATGCTTTCAAATCACAAACTTCTAAATCTGAGTTAAAGAGATAATTTAATAGAGACATCCATGGGCAAGTCTTGATTTCCAAGGTCATAGCTAAGATTACAAAAAAAGTTCAGAGTAAATTTAATTTTTAAGAAGTGGTTGATTCTAGGTTTTCACAATATTCACATTGCCCTAAATGACTGTATATTGTATTTTACCATTCTAATACATGAAACAGAGTAAAGTCTGTAGAGACATAGGATTAATGCAGGGGAACTCAGACTGAATCATGGCAATATCCAAAATCTTAGGCACAAAACAAAAAAAGCTTTCTGATAAATGGCAGGAATGAAATTAATACATAAACAACTCTGATATTTGCACAATAGTAATATATGAAAATAACATACGGTTCAGAACCAGCTGGTCCTCTGTGAATTCAAATGGCTTTTCTATATAAAAAACCTTCTGCTGGAATCCAGGGACACATTCTAAATCTTCTGCACATGCAAGCAGCAGAACCTGAGGGGGGGGGAAAAAAAGAAATAGACTTTTAACATCCACTCTTTCATCCATCATGTTGGCTTCTGGGGACCATTGCAGGTTTAGACTCAGTGCTCATAAAACAAAACATTGGGGTCCATACTCATAAAACAAAATATCCATCACATCACACTTTCCCTTCAAATTTTGCTAAACAATTTTTTTATATAAGGTTTTTTGCTTTTATATATATGGGCTGGCATTGAAATGAAAAAAAGAGTAGTTTTCAAGGTGAATTTCAGTTCAGAATATCAATAAAGAATGTTACTGGTTCATAAAAACATAGGATGTAATGTTGCTCCTAAAAAATCACATTTATTTAGGCCTAGCTGAATACAGCTGGACCTTAATATATGCTGAAGTTAAGCATATGCAATTTTATTTGAATAAGTGATAAATTAAGAGCTGCAAATCTGTCTCAAAGTTGATCACCAAGTTGCAGAAGAAATTCTATATTCAAGGGTAAAGTCTCACACACAGAAGTTTCAATTATAAAAGAAATTCTTTGCTAGCAAGTATAAATGCTTTCTTTTCTTTCCTTCTAAGCAACAGCTTGTCCATTTTCCCTCTAATCAAAAGCTTGTTTACACCAAGGGAGGATGGAAAACGAAAAGTGTGCATTGTAGTGGAGGTGGATCTGGAGGTTCCAGCTGAATACAGTTTGTGTCACTGTTAGTACATGGTCACCCGAGTTCTGTGTCACCACAGGAACATCAAAGCAGGAAGCTTAAAAGCAAAACAAAATTGCTTGGGAATAGGTACAATTCTAATATCGGACTCAGAAACATTTTATCCCTGAATAGCGAAAACAACCTGAAGGGCTGTTTTCCCTGGCAGCTGTTAAATGAGAGCATGGAGGTAAGAACGGTCAAGAAAGAAGCAAAAAGCAAAAAGAAATTACTAAAAAGTTTAAAAGGTTAAAAAGAGAGGCAAAATGAGTCAAGGTTAAGAGTAGGAAAAGCCAAATCATATTTTCCGACTCATACACGGGTAAGTGCATTTTCAGAAGCTCTTTCTGCTTTGGAACAACTAAAGGTGTTTGACAAAACCTGACTTCCAGGTGGTGCACTGACCACTCTGATCTCAAAATTGTTATGGACAATCTGCTGTTCGTTCTCTGCACAATCAACTGGAGAGGGCACGTGTGGCAACCAAGGAAACCAGCACAAGGACTCCGAATGACATTTGCCCCTAAATCCAAGTGGCTCTGCACAATGGGTCTATCTGCTCAAGACACCCTCATCACACAATTACAGTTTTGGAAATGAAGTTATTCAGGTGTAAAGTGAAGACAATTTCTCCCCAGTAGCACACCAGTGAATGCTGAAGCCTCTTTTCTCCTTCCCCAGCTCCAGGTGACAACAGCACTCTCACCTCTCCCAATGCACCAGCAGCATCTCCCACTCCCACCTCCACTTCTTTATCATCCAAGTCTGCTGATCCTGATCCTAAAGCGATATCCTGCAATATTTTAACACCTGCACATTTCCCACCACTCACAGTCCATTTGCTAAATCACAGTGATACATGATCTGCTCTCTCCCTTCTTGCATTTCTCACTCATTTAAAGTCTTGTGTGATCCCCTTTACAAGCTCCAAAGGCAGCATTGCCCCACCTGGTCTGCACAAGTTGTTCTTATGGGAACCAACTGCTGGATCATTTGTTTCATGTCACTGACAGTTGCTATAAAAGCTTGGTCAGAAGTGCCAGCAGACTGCAAGAAACAGCCAGAATAATTCATGGCAATTAATCTGGTGGAAGGCAAACACAACAGATGGACACCTTTGCCTTCCATCCTGATCTGCTCCACGTTGGTCCCTTGGAAGGATTAACAAAGAAAGAAGTGAAAGATTTAAAGTAATATGCCAAGAAAAGTGCAATACACTTGACTACGATTAATTTCAGTATCATCACGCTACTCCTGCCATTCGTAAAAAGGTTTAAAACCACAGCTCCCAATCCCTCATTCTCTTGATGACATTGATATACTGATTTTTTTTGGAGATTTTTGGGTTGAGAATTGGCCAT
The DNA here is from genome assembly GCA_013396955.1 of Regulus satrapa. Lineage (NCBI taxonomy): Eukaryota > Metazoa > Chordata > Aves > Passeriformes > Regulidae > Regulus > Regulus satrapa. Next base: position 1,594,222 of record VWZN01016700.1, on the reverse strand, counting down.
GTCGCCTTCAGTCTTCCAGCAGGAGACATCTGCAAATATGAACTGAGGTATTCAGAGCCTGCCCTGGAAATTGTGCATAAAGCTTGATTACCGATTGTTAAAAAAACAGCCTTATATGCATTTCAATGGTTATATGCACAGAAAGAAAGGCACACATGCATCTTCTGCACACATTTTCTGTGTGCACAGGTGCAGGTTTAAAGTACCTGTCCTTCTGACTCAGTGTTCCTGGATGAATATGCATAAAAATGCAATCACAGCAGGAAAAAAACCTCTTCCCATCTCAAGATGCAAGCAGTTATATAACGAGTCCCCACCAGAAAAACAGTCCAAGCCATATAACCTAAAATTTATTTACAAACAGCTCTTCCCCTAAAGGATTAACACAGCAAGTAAGAGGCAAATCATGTTCTGATCTCCCAGCTACTTTCAAGCCTGAAAGCTGGAACTCTTGTCTTACAGAGCTATAAATAAAAAGCCTCTTTGGACATCATCTATGGCAGTACTTAGAGAAGGGAATATGTCTACTTTATCAGATTTGTGACAGTCTAAGTTGACTTTGAAATCTGGGCAATCTAAATGGGTCATGAGTTAACTTCTGTAAGCCTGGTACAGAAGCCTCACATAACAGAGATGCAGCAAATAGAAAATGACCTTTACTCCCTCTGAAATAATTACAAGACTCAAGCTTGGCCTTGCTGTGAAATGGAACATTTTATTCCACTTGTGCAATTCCAGGCACTTTCTTCTTCTCAACATGTCAGGCAAAATGTTAAATCTGCCATCACATGGACAGTTTTAATTAATTGTCTTTTAAAAGGAAAATTATTCTTTTAACTTATTTTTCTCATGAAGAAACTTCCGTTGAGCTAAATGTCTATCTCATTAAAATATTTTTTGTTAAGTTTCTTTACTTTAGGGACAGTAGTCTTTAGGAATATCTTGGAAAAAATAAGCCAGGCATTATGTTTATGGCAAAGAGACTTGTTCAAAGAAGAATACATTCTGAATTTAAGCACCAGGTAGATTTCATATTTTTTGATATAATAAAAGGTTTTATGAGCTGATAGATGTCTAAAGAAAGACTACAGTTAAACACACTCTAAATAATATTTAAATGTCTTATGTAGAACTCTGAATCTATAGATATTGTTCACCCAAATAGTCAAGTGCTGGGCAATTACTACAAAAGAATCCTTCACCTGCTACCAAGAAAAAAGACAAATTCTTGAACAAAAATGACAATTATGCAGCAAACACTTTGCTCATGAAAATTGAAAAAGGGTAGAAATCTGAAAAGCAAAGCAGAATCGTGACTACTCAGACCTACAGATTCTGTGTTCACCAACAAGCAAAATCAAAGTTTTTCAAAACCTCCTTCTTTTCAGAAATGTACAGAGCAAAGACTCAGTTTTACTATTATGACAATTTTTCTTTCAGAATTTATTGTCAGTTGGTTTAAGGAAATGTCATAGTGCAGATAACTCCTCTGCTAGCTTGGCCACTGCACTAGAATTGTATTCCTGGTGAGATATCCAGCCTAAAAACCACCTTTTTATTTAGTTAATAAACCAGCACGCACATGCTGGTGGACCTTTACTGACCTCAACATTTGCACTGAAAGCTGCTCACATAGAATAGGGTTGGAAAGCAAAAAAGGAGAACAATTTAATACTGTACTGCAAAGGAAATGAATAAACTCCCTGATGCTAAAGTATCTTTGGGTGACACCACCTCAAAAAAAAACCAGGTCCTCCTACCTCCTCTTCTGTGACCGAAAGTAATCTCAGCAAGGTCTTTCTAAATTTCAGAATCTTTGTGTTCTTTTCAACACGCACAGTTTCAGTCTGGCCACGTGCTCCCTTCTGCAAATGAATTTTCTCACCTTTTCTTGTGTACAGCCTCATATCTTCATTAGCCCTACCTTTAGGAGAACACCTAGCACAGGCACACAAGCTGCAGAATATTAAATGCATTTCGCACACATTCTTATGGTGTGAAATTCACCCTCGTGCAAGGCTTTATTTAATTAGAAATGTAAATGGTGAAGACACCTGTGAAAGCCATCTGCCCAGACAGGAATTCTGCACAAAGTAAATGTAAACAAATCTCATTTTAGAGGAAAATATTCTGTAGGACCACATTCTACCTTTGACTTCAGGACAGTAATCTGAAATGAAAACAAATCAACATAGAACACAAAAGGGAGGACCTAAAACTGAAATCACACTCAGTTTTACTAAGTACAATAATTTCAAGAGTTCAAAAAATTATGAGTCACTTCCTGAGAAATTAGTTTTTTAGTTCTAGTTGTTTTGTTTGGAGTTTCTGGTATGGTTGGGTTTTTTATCTTTTAAGTACAGTTTGGGGGTTTCTTTTTTATTTGACTCATTTACTTGGAAGTGGGTATTGAAAATTTATGCCTCTGAGCTTTTCTGTGGAAACATGAGAAACAGAAATTTGGTTTTTTGCATATGAAAACTTTGGATTTTCATAAGAGATACGGTGATCCTTGGAGTTGAGAACAGAGAGAAAAAAAGTAATCAGAATAATGAGAACTGCCAACACTGAATTAAATTGCTCATGACAAAATATTTTTATCATGCAGATTGAGTTCTTTGAATCTTAAAACCTTTCCCATATTCAGATGTTGCAGCACCAGACCCACAAAAATGGATAGGGAGGTGGCCATCAGAGAAGGAAACAAGTGATAAACAGCACATCGTCACAGGAAGCTGATGAAATTTGAAATTTTCTCTCTAGATTTAAATTAGGGAGTTATTAAAATTAAATTAATAGAGAGGTACTTAAAATAAAGAGAGTACTGCTCTAAGTAAGGTTCTGATCCTGCATTACACAGACTCCAATTAGAGGGTCAGCAGGTCCTAAGGCAATTATTTCATCAAATCACACGCACAGGCTGGACATGAAGTTCTCTGTGCCTTCTGTGTTTCTTAATATCAACTAGATAAAAAAAAAAAAAAACCACAAAAACCAAACCAAACAAAACAAAAACACTCAAAAGCCTAAATAAATTATCCTCTCATTGGCATAATTAACAGAGGTATTTTAACTTTACATAAAGCTATGTTAAATTATTTATCTCTGAATGTGATTAAATAAATTAAACACACAGTTCTTTTAAATTTATTTTATTTCCAGAATGCTATGATTTGGGGCATTTTTTTAATGCAGTATTTTCATTTTGGGGGGAAGTTTTCACTGTTTCAGGCTTTAACTGCTCTTCTTTCTATCAGGAAATAAGTTTTTTTAAAAAAGACTGTTCCCAATCTCTACAGCTCTACTTCTTTATCTGATAGAGAATTCCAGTCATTTTTGTAAGAAATGCTATTAAGATTTGGCACTAAGATTCTTCAGGGATGATAAATATCCTTTTAAAGGGCCTACCTATCCATTTACTGTGCAGCTCCGTCCTAAAAGGGAAAGTCACACTTGGAGTACTGAAGAGTGGGCTATGAAAATGCAAATTAGAATGACTTTATTGGCTTTAATGAATTCAGTTCTCTTGTCACTGAAGCTGTGTGACTGCGGTAGGCATCTATTAACTGGAAACAAAATGTGACAAACTCTTTTGTGAGACTATCTACCACAGGAACTTCCCTTTTATGAGCACTTTCCTTACGTAGCTAAGTTTATGATAAGAATTTTATGGTATATTCAGCAAAAGGTGTGCATCCTTCTTGGCACTGGGAATCTTGTTAAGTTATTCAAGGAGCGATTTGCCAGCCGCAGTGTCAGAACAGGTAGCTTCAAACAGCCACTCGCCTTCTGAAATTGAGGAGCTCTGGAAGAGGCACCATCATTTCCTTCAGAAATTACTTTTTTTCATTTAGCGTTGCTCCCAGGATCTGCTCGGAGGTCAAAGAGGGCACAGAGCCCAAACTGTTGAGGGTGCAGAAGGAAAATACGGGCAGTGCCTGCAAAGTACAGGAGCTCTTTGACAGCACCCTCATTTCAAGGCAGAGTTGGGGCACTCCTCTCTGCCCAGTCACTGTCCCTGCTCTCCCAGTCCCACCTGCCCCCTGAGCCCAGTCACAGAGCTCTCTGAATCCCAGTGACCACAGAATGATGTAGATGGAAAAACAGGGCCTGGTGTGAGATCCCCACAATCTGCACCCCCAGCCTGGGCCATCTGTCATGAAACTGCACCCCAAAATAAGCCTGCTAATTAATTCTTACTAATATTTTCCATGCTTCCAAACTTGAGCTAGCTGAGATTTCCCTTGACTTGGCAACCCAGGAAGAACTTGGGAACTCCAGGGAAACCCTGGTGACATTCCAAACCCATCTGGCCATGTTCCCGTGTCACCTGAACCAGGTAAAGAACCCATCTTGACAGGAAGGTTGATTTGGATGATCTCCAGAAGTCCTTTCCAACCCAAACAATCGTGTGAAGCCCTTACAAAGGAACCACCTCTGGTGTCACAAGCAGGCACAGTGATCTCCTGGCCAGATCACTTGATCCCAATCATAAATAATTCCTTCATTTCACAATTCCTAACCTTTATTCTGGTGGCCATTTCATATCTTCCAGAATAAATTTGTTCACGGTCAATTTATAGCCATTTATTCCTGTACAAGTCTTGTCTCATAACTAAATTAACCTTTGTCCCCTGTAAATCTCCAATTTATTGAACTAGCCAAACCAAACTCTTTCCATCTCCTTCTATTTGGATACATCCGTGTGATCATCTAATTTCTTTGTGCCTGCTTAAGCTTGACCTGTGCAAAACACACAAAGAATTCCAATTAAATGTTCTACAGGGTCTGGATATTTCCTTAAGCCCAAAATGTGTTGCCTAACGCTTCCTAAAATTCCTTTTGGAGTCTTGTCATGCTGGTGGCTCACAATCACTCTAAAATTAACCAGCACACAAAGAGCTGAGAAATTTGACATCGGCGGAGGCACGCCACTTACTCACAACTTTAAGCACTTTATGCAAACAGAGCCAGGATTAATCTTTATGAAATATAAACACAGATGCAAACCCTTATGCATTTTTAAATCTATGCCCTTTCTGACAAGATGAGAACCAGCTCTGCCCAGGGTCAGCAGAGATCTTCCAGCCCAGAACCAAGCTCAGCCTTCTCTCTCCATAGAGATTCCCAGATGAGGATGTGCCCATGGATCCAACAGAGCTCCCAGCTGAGAATGATTCATACCCACACACCTCAGAGTGCAGGATCAGCTTCCACTTTCAGCTATGCAGATGTAGCTGAATATTGTTGAGATTTTTGCAATCCAGGGAATGGCTCTCATCCCGCTTCATTAAGTATTTTGATGATTAATAACAGAGACCAAAACCTGTTACTTGGGTGCAAAGTAAGTAATATTTTAAATTACTCAAGTATTTAACAAGTAGGTAACTACCCATCATGATTAATAGCACCATTTAACACACTAGACTCTAACAAAAGGACGGGTTGGGCTCCAAGGTTATTTTTTTGTTTATTTTTAGGCATTATGAAAGAAGTAATCATGTTTTGCTGAAACCCATACACTACCAGAATGAGATTACAACTGGTTAGCCTATTTAGAGAGGCTGCATAATAAATTCATTTTACAGGGTACAGAATAATGCAAATGAGCCATTCAATAGCACTCCTGTACCAGTGAAAGGGACATAAAGAAGAAACATTGAAAGTCAGAGTTCTGGACTGGTTGTGCTGCAAGGTGTGGAATTGCTGAAACCTAAACTGCCTTACAACAATAACCTTTTTGAAGATCTGCTCATACCAAACATTTTAGTTATTTATTGCCTAATGAAATAAACAGGTTGATCCTCTTTTCCAGCAGTAGTGGCTTCATGAAGCATTTAGATGAATGAAAATATGGATCTCTGGTTCTCTAATAAGGAAATAAATTTTAAATGGTTTAAACTTATTTAAAACCCTTAGCATGGAGTTGCATGGCGCAAAGTCATTATTCCGCAAAGGAAAACACTGATGTGGCTAAAGCTGTTAGAGAAAAAATTAAGACCATATTTTTTACAGCAGATACTGGGTTTTGGATAGGATAGGGTGGCTGGAAACTCTAAGGAACATGATACATGTTTAATTTCCCAGCAGTGGGATAGTTATCAAAAAGAAAAAACTACTTTCCACCTATTATTTTTCTCGTATTCCACAAAGTTAGAGGCTAAGGCAGTTATTACTGCAGCACAAACTGAACTGAGTGTAACACTGAACATATGTCTTTTGCACTGCTAAGCTAAAACTGAAAATGAGTTTGCTGAAAACAATCTTTGAAAGTATAACATGGATTTAAGGATTAAACACAAACACACTTATATCACCTTCAAACATTACAAAAAACAGAAACCAACCCCCAGAACTCATAAAAGTATAAGGACAAGTGAAAATATCTGGTTTTCAACTTCAAAAAAAGATTTGTGGCACGTTTTCTGACCTTCTCCTAAACACTCACAAATGCAAGCTTTTTTAAAAAATTAATGCTTTCAAGTAAAATCCCTTGATTCCAGCAAGGTTATTGGAGAAGAAACAAATCTAACATCCAAAGACTCATAATAAAAACTGAGAAATTTCTACAAGAAACCCAACACAAACCTCTCTACCAGTTTTCACAATACTTTATTTGACATCAACAGGAAGAAAACAATCTATTCTGTAAAACAAGCTATAGATAACTTTTTCCCAAAGGTATCTGCATATCACATGGTTACCTTTTCTTTACAGCAAATAATACAGAGCAATAGTATGAGAGTATTAAAAAAAATAATGTGAAGACTGGCTTCCTTATGGGTTTCTATTTAAAAACCAAGCTCAGAGGTGAGCTCTTAGTAAGGACAGGGCAGTAGATCACCTTAATCTTTTTTAGTGGGTCAACACATTCTCTTTCTTCTCATCTGTTTCTCATTTGCACAAAAGTCCTGTGAGCTGAGCTTAGAAATCTTCTTCAGTTCTGTATTTTAAGTGATTTTTGCTTTATTTTCCTAAAGAGCAGTAACTGTACCTCAGTAGTAGTACAGTAGTAGCCATACATGGACTTAATTAATTTTGACCTAAGTTTTGACATCACTGCTCTTTTTATAAATCCAGACCTTATTTATTTACCTACAACATGTAGTAACTCTAAAGCTCATGGAGTCATTTAGAAATAAATATAAAAGGATTTAAAGAAAAAATCAGGTCTTTTTGGTTATGTCAGCTGATCACTGAGTACTTCTAATGAATTGCAAAAACACAGTAAAAAATTTAAAAACTTGTATTAACTCTTCTAAGTGAAAGCAAACCCCAGGGGAAAGGCAGCAAGTAGTTCAATATTTTTGAGCTCATCATAATCAAGCAAAATGTCTAAATCTTACAGGCTCCCTTGTGTTAACAGTGACATTACATCAAGAATGACCTTTCAGAAGAAATAAAACCCATTAATGCTAGGAACAGATAACTACTAAAGATCAACACTTAGTAGCCAAAGCAGGGGGAAAAAAATCAGTCTGGTAAGTTAATTAGAACATAAATAATGTGAAACCAAGACCCTGCTCTATAACCCTCTCTCTTATAATTGCTTGCAATTTAAAAGCTGAATGAAATCTTTTATGCAAAAGATACAGCTATTGACCTCACATGTATTCGGCAGTCAAAGAAAACCCTGACATGTTGAGAAAGAAATCTCAGGAGTATTGCAGAAAGACTCAGTAACACCCTGTTAAATACTTATTTCTTATTTCTTCAGAGTAGAACTTCTTTTCAACTATCAAGGAATGGTGTTTCTGGGAAATGTTGGATGCTAATTGCTAAAAATGTCAAGGGATTGGGTCTTTTTTTTTGTTGTTTTTGTAGAAACAAACAAACACAGAAAATTATCTGTACCCATGAGAACAATGTTTTCCTTAGGTGGAGGAACAGCTGCCAGTCCCGAGGTACAGGAAGAGGCACAAACCCACAAACTCCACCATGGAACCCCTACAATAAACCACAATTCAGCTTTTGGAATCCACGGTTTAAATCAAGTCCAGTTCCTGCAGTGGTCAGGAAGCCACTGTAGCCTCCCCACTGAGCCTTGTGGATGGCACTTCAGGTACATTCCATTGTTCTGTAATTATCTGTATTTCCCAAACAAATCAGCTGTTCCACATGACACCCAATAGGCAGCAGACACAAACAGTAACCATAAAACACACGAAAAGTTGTGAAAAATGCAAATCTCTGCCCTGCATCCTGCTTTAATAGTAACGGTACTGAGAATTCCTATGGCAGGATAGGTGACATTTGATTGTGGAATGCTCTGCCATTACTACCTGGAACAGAGGTTAATGTAATATTTTGCAAGTTTACAAAATCAGATTGCTTGTCTCATCTTGACAAAGTAAAACTATTTGGGTTGTACATAAAAATAAAAAAAATGGAAAAAAATTCAAGTATCCGATAATTTAAAGGCACTTTTTTTTGTATATTGCAATTTAAATTTACTGGAGCATTTCAACCTTTTTTTTTTTTTTTTGTTGTGCACCAGCTGGAAAGTGATTGAGGTTCTGGGCTTGCATAGTATGAAGAAATTTAAAATTATTCATCTGCTTCAATTTTTATAGGAACTTTTATTTGAAAATGATTGGGGTGCTGATCATGCTCAGCATTGAACAATTTTAAATTATTTAAATGCCTTTTTTAAATCAATGCCTAATGTTTGGGCCTGAATTCTAGGAGGTTATAGCACATTATCAAGCAGTTTAAATTATACAAGAGTATTCTATTTTGCACAATCTTTCATCTCCTAAATAAGAATCAGTTTGCAAGGGTGAAAGCATAAAGCATTACACTTCAAAATAAATCAGCATTATGCAAAACCAGAAACCTAATTTTTCTTTTTTAAATATTGTAAGAGTCCCTTTCTCCATAATCCAATTCCCATGCCTTCCTACATCTTATGAAGCAGGAGCATTTCAGAAGCTACATATATTCCTATTTCCCTAAACTGATATAAACAATTTCAAAGGAGGAGAACAAAATTTTAATGAAGTCTGAGTCCCTGAAAAAACGAGAAAGGTTTATTCCCACAACATTTGTCTCATCAGACATTTTATCAATCAGGCTTTCAAGTCCTCTGTTGTGAATATAGAGAAGTTCAAGCACTTCTGGTACAAGCTCATAGTAAATACTAAGTATGTCAAAATTCAGGTTGGACTTCAAGGACATCATTCCTGATTTAACAGGACTGATGCACAAAAAGCTGTTGGGTTTTGCTTTTAATTGATAACTAATTGTTCTCAGTAGTAAAAACCATACTTTGCTTTTAAGCATTTTTCTATAAAAGGAGAGGAAATGGAGGTGCGAGATTTGCAGATGGCACTGGAGATGGACAAATGGAGAGCTGAGAACTACATGTGCCAGGTCACATTTTTAGTGAATTCTTCACTTTTTCATGACTGATATCCTTCATCAATCCTCTGCCAAGGTGTTTATATTTACTACAAAAATCCTGTCCAACTATTTTGTACTTCCCTCCAAGATATTCAACGAGCATGTTAAAAATGGGATATCCTGGAAAGAAAATCTTATTGAATAACTTCTTCCAAAGTCTTACGGGTTCAGATATTTCACCTTTGTCTTTTCAATACAAATGACATAAAGAAATAGGATAATTCCTCACCAGAAAATCCAATCCCATGTTCCTCTGCACGTTTGAAAAGAGAGGAGCTAGCCCTCCAAGGTATTGGCATGCCTTACTAATCACAAGCTTTTAATTCTGCCTCTCCAATTTCAATTAGTGAGTAAACACTGACACCCTCAATTGTGCTACACAGAGCTCCCCTTTATCCAGTTAATCATGCTCACTGCAGCTATTCCCCAGGCTGAGGTTTCAGAGTTCCCAGATCCTGTAAATCCTCAGCATTACATCTTTTGATTCAGGAGCAAAAATACTGACACATCTTATCATTCAAAAACACGTGTCCTGGGCTCAGGAAGGAGTGTGTTTTGCTCTCTCCCAACAGCCAGTTGCCACGTACAGAATTAAGTTGCAAAGCATCACTAAACTCATCTGGAATATTTTGCTGAAGTTAAATCTCATATCATAGTAATTAAAGTAGCTGTGAGAAACCGTAATTAGACTAAGTGTCCAACAAATATTAATCAGTAAAGTAATATTCTATTATTAAGAAGCAGCTATTCACAGTAGGAGTTTCTCTTGTGAGAAACTAGATTAGGAACTGAGCCAAAATCAAACCAGAAGGCACAGCAAATTGGGTCATTTGGAGTCTCATTTTAATGTATGAATGTTTTCACCTATATTTCACTCATTTATATTGCAGAAGGTATAAGTGGGCTCCAGGTTTCACTCCTAGTCTGTTGGTTATTCCCAATGCTCCCAGTCACTGTGCTAAGGATTTCCCTCCCTCAGTTCTAATCCACACCAAGAGACAAACTCGGGCCACACCACAGGCAAACCATTTAACCTCCCCGTGTTCCCCCAGCTGTAGATGGAAATAATACAATTAACACACTGAGCAGGGAGGCTCTGTGATTTGCTTCAGTAAATTTATCAAACTTAAAGGAAGAGACACTTTCTCTAGAAGACAGAAGGAAGAAATAGCTACAAAACATAAGAATTAAAAATTCTCCAAATTATTTTTTTAAATTAGGCTACATAGGTGCATTTATAGATATATATTTAGGGCAAACACCCAGGTATTACGCCCTTTACAGTGCCATGGAAAATTAAAACAAACTTCCAGTTCTGTGATTTCCAGCACTGATAGAAAGTTCTTTATTACTGAAGAAGCAACAAGCAAACAAAGCACACCACCCGTGGCTTTCAGAAGGCTCACATTTTCTAAATGGTGAACTGCAGCCCATCAATTAAAACTCATTCTCCAAGTTCACACATCATAAAATGTTGACTTTTCCCTTTTGCAGTCATTAGTGCCTTGACAACAGCAAAGGCTTCATTAGTAACTAACAAAAAATCAGGATTAATGCACAAGATTGAAGAATAAAGCCCTTGAAAGATGTTTATGCTGTGACAGTGGCTTTCAAATCAACACAGGAGATAATTTTACAATTCTAATTCTAAGTAGAGAGCTGCATTGTAAGAGACAAAGGAAATTTTGAAAAGCAAAGCCATAGTGCAAACGAGAGAATCATGTTAACTTCTGCCAATAATTAAATTACATTCCCTTATTGCATCCATTGGCCACAGAAATAAATATCAAGTAGCAAGAGGAACAAATATTATTTGGAGCAGATGGAGAATGGGAAACTGTTTGATCCGATGTCTGGGAAACCACTCATTTTTAACTTTCTATTAGAAATCCCCAATGAAATCCTGAAAAGTAGACACAATAGATGGGGTAATAGGTATCTATTGGTAGAAATGTTTGAGTTTGCTGCTATAATTTATTCTCATATAGTGAGATAAGAAGGTACTTGCAGGTTGGCTCTGGTTTTTTTTTTCCCCTAATCAACTGATAAAAAACTAGAGGAAAAAACTCAGTGAAAATCAATTAGTCCAAGGGGGAAGAACCACAGCAGAGCACCTGAAGGAGAAATGAGGGGGAGGACATGGAAAAATTGTCCTGTTTGCTCTGAAAGCTCCCAGGAGTTATGAGAGAAAGTGTTCTGTGGTTCTGCATTCAGCCCCCAGCAGCTCCCCGACTTCTCAGACTGTGCTTTTCTCTCCTGTGTAAGGGCACCAGTGTTTCTTGGCATCTAATTTGTTTCACTAACATAGTTCCTATTGTTTCCACGCTTACCAAAAACAGTTCAAGGCAGGCAAGAAAGAAGAAATAATTACTCTTTTTTCATAGCTTGCTCTAGTCAGCTTAGAGGATGGAGAATTCCATCAACCAACAAGGGCAAAATCCATCCTAACCCCTAAAGAAAGCCTCATGTGTGACAGAGCCAGAATCCCATCTCATTTATTTTTATTTAATCTCCATGCCTTTTCACTTAGCAATTTATTTTTTGTCGTTAGCTACCCCTCTGTCCTAGATTTGGGTTCTCTCTCTCTTTTTTTGCCTTGCATTTCTGCTTCCTTATCCCCCATCCCAGAGGCTGCCAGGATTACGGGACAGCTGAAAGGGGCTCATGTCCCTGAATTCCACCTCCCCAGCCATGACAGAGACAGGAGCATCCAGGTGCCAGCTCTAAAGTTGCAGGTGGTCTGTGTGCTTGCAGGAAGTATTTTCAGAGAATTTTTTCTACCCTTGCACACATACACAACCATATTTAATTCCTGTTTCCCCTGGAAATTGCACTGCAGCTGCCAGACCAAACCAGCACACTTTATAACCTTCACCTCCACAACAATATGAACCCCTGCTGAAGCATTAAACACATTAAGAGCTAGAAATTATTAGCTTGGTTAACTCATTAAGAGACATTGACTTCTAAGCTGAAAGGATACAAGAAATCAGTACGTGAGTAGGACTGTGTTCAGTTAAGATATCAAGGGAAAGTTTTATCAGGGAGAAAATTTCTACTGAATAATTGATAATCACCTTTCTGCCTGTGAAGAGCAGAGGCAACAAACAATAAAGTCCATATCTTTGAGGTAGGTCACTATTAAAGCACTGCAGTGGGAGATCAGAAGTCCATCTGAGAATAACAAACAGTAAACGGGGAACAGAAATAACATTAAACTGTTTTTTTCCCCGGGATCCAAGCATGAAGAAGAATAGGACTTCACAAATAATAAATTAAACAAAACTATTCCATTCTGCTAATAATAATCATATTTGTAATCATCTGTTGAGCATAACCTAAAACAATATTCTAAGAAGGAACTGAAATGTGATTTTTTTTTTCCCCCTACCCTGAGCAATATCACTGCTTCATGGAAGTAACCATGGAACCATAAAAACCAACAAAACACTTTTAAAATTTAGAAGCATGTGGTGAAAAAAACCCATCCTGTTAGTGTTGAATCACTCTGTTTTACCATTTTTGAAGAAAATGAGCAGTTAAGGCTCCTAAATTAGTGTGCTTCATTTTCTGTGTAAGAGCATCTATGAGGAAGGAGGATGAAACTTTAGCCCATAAAGAAATCTTCACAAAGGCAACAGATTTGTTTCTAGTGCCCAAACTCCCTGAGCGAGGCAGGCAAAGCCACTGCCCAGCTGTGGAGATGCTTTTCCAACACCCAAACAAGGTGTGAAAGCAGCAATGCTGTTCCTTACAGAGTAATCTAAAGCAAACAGAGAAATAAACAGAGAATCTCAAAGAACAAAGCCAAGCATTTCTCAGTCAGGACCATGTTTTGAAGCATTTAAATTGTCAATGAACTGCCTACATAACTTTATAAAGTGTTCCAAGCCAGACCCGTGGTCTTTGTCTAGTTTTAATGTCCTGAATGACATGGGAGTTTTGTGATGGATACTACTGAAATCTACCCTTTAAAAAATTTATATTAGAACCATTTTATCTATAGTTTAAAGATGAATAAAGTTATAATAGCATCTCAAATTTACCTGACCTAGTTTCTACAAAGCTACACGGTAAGCTACGCTTTCATTATGCTGTGTGAATGCTCACCAAAGTGGATTCTGGCAAACAGGAATAACTCAAACTCTAATGGTATTGAAAGACACTTTCCTTCTCCATTATCTTTCTTAGTTTGTGTTCCCCATTATATTTGGGTCCCCTGTTGTGCCATAAAGAATGGTGAATCTCTCTTGAGCATAAATTAATTGAAGCTACTGCAGCAGTTTCTTGCTTCCCCCATTCTTGCCACAACACACCTGTTTTAAGCCTGCAGTAATTGTTTTTCTGTTACCTGCTCCTAGAAGAAAGGCAGCTTGATAGCAATGAATTGAACTTGGCCTTTGTCCCCTTTTATTGTATCTGCCTACAGCAGACAGCAGCGAAATGCAGCTCAATTAAACACAGCCCTCTTGTCATCACAGAAACAGAAGCTCTTCTCACAGCAGAAGCAGGAAAGTTTTGCCATGACACCCCTTGTTGCATTTGACAAGTTTATTCAAAAGCAAATATTTCAGTGGGGAGGTCTGTCATTCTAATCCTGTCCTTTATGCCAGAGCAGCTAATGCAATTTCAGCTACCTGAATAGGAGGGCTCTCGCTTCCAGATGTTCCATTGTGCCTTGCAGACAACAACTGACACCAAAAGACAGGTATTATGAGTATTTTTTCCCATCGTTAGCCTGCTCCTAGCACAGGGTTTACAGCTGCTTTGTTGATTCCTGTAATTCTGATAGGCACAGCAGGAGCCAGTGTAATGCTATCCCTCTATGGCTCTGCCATAATAGCAGCAGGGAGAGGGCAAACGCACTGAGCAGGGTGGCAAACTTAAACAGCCTTCCAGTAGCTCAGGAGCAACTTAAAAGATGAAAAAGAAGCCAATTCAGTGAATGAAGACTTGGGGAAATTGTAGAAATTGCCTGTTTGTGCTTCCAGGACGCAGAGCTCAAACTGCAGTGTCACAGGAGAGCAGCACCTCCTGCCTGGAGCCAGGGCAATCCTGCAGGGACAGCCCTGCAGGGGACACCAGGGCACCAAGAAGGGCAAGGACCAGGGCAGCCAAGGCAGGCTGGGTATTGCAGCTGGCTGAGGAAAACACCTGGAGAGAGGCACATTGGTGACTTCAGCTCAGAAGCCACTCCAGCACATTTCTTGCCTCCTGCCATGCAACAAGGCTGAAGGTATGAAAAAGTACTCACAAAGACGCAAGAAAAAAAACAGGGCTCAGCCTTTCCTGTTGCATGTTGTACCACTGGCTAATAAACTGGCTTCATTTCATTAATTATGTACCATTAATTATGTTTATTATCAGCGGAACAGGATTTTTTCCATGCAGCCTCTTCAAGTATTAAAAAAAAGTAAGCCTCACCATGAGACTGTTGAACTTTTTAATCCCACTGGAAAATGGCAACTAAATGCAAATAAAAAAACAGGCATGGAAAAAAGAATAGTTTTAACAGATTGATATTTGCATTTGTCTTTGGTTCTTAATATCCATCTACATTATTTGAACATGCTGTTTATTGTCCAATAGCAACATGGTGTCTCTCCCCACCTGTGATTTGTGGTGTATAAGCCACATCTATTTGCCACGAGCTTCTGCTAGGAAATAAGGTGCTTTCCTTATAGAATTTCATTCTACATACTCAGGCATGAGCAATCACAACGTTATCGTTTTCCAAATGTTTTCTAGTTGCCAAAATCTTATGGAAAACAATCTGTTCTACTCATTTTCTTCTTCAGAATAGAGGATGTGTAGTAAAGATCAAAATCTGATCCAACTGGATCAGGAGTCAGTGATATTTAAGAAGTGACATCACCACAGCCTATCCAATCTATTACCTAAGTGCAGAGATGCATTCAGACACCACACATGGCTCACACTCAGCAAGACTGAAAGACATGATAGTGTCTCAGCTTACACAGAGAATGATTATTATTCTTCAGGGGGGAAAACAAAAATCTTATTTTGAAGCACTGTAAGTGATCCTCTTTTCTCTGAAAGAAAAAGTAATTGCTCCTGATTTGCTTGTTATCAAAGCATGATGATACATCCTCTTCTTCTGTACCAATTCATGTAATAGACACACGTAGCTGCTCAGATATGCCACTTCTCATCCATATGCTATTTTCTTTGCCCAGTGTTTTGGGGGAAAAATGATCCAGCACAAAGGAAAGCAGGCAAAAACTCAAATCTGTGCAGCAATGTTAAATAGCAATAGAGATGTTCTTCCAGAGACTTTAATGCAGACTGCACCCTCCCTTGTTAAACATACTAACTAATGGGAGCAAATTAGCCACCTGGTCTGTATTCAAATTCTTTTTCCAACAGCAATTCTTTTGTAATTCTTTCCCCTGTTAATCTAGTGTTGAAATAAGAGAAAAATCTGTACAGCCTTAGAATACAAATTGCTATTAGATAGTAATGTGGTGCTCCATCTCTATGAATTATATTGTTTTTCTAACTGCAGAAGGAGAGAAGTGGATTGTAACGAAGGCACTGTCCTCTTAACTCAGAAAAGCAAGTCAAACCTCCAGCTTTTGTTTTCAAATGTCTTTCAGAGTGGCTGGCAGACTTCTGACTGACATCTATGAGGCTTGGCTCAGGTCCTTCACAACTTTTAGGAAATGTGTCTAACACAGCTTCCTTCTCTGCCTGTCTGATCCCCAGCTCCTCCATTTACCCCATAATTTGGAGGGACAGATTTCTCAGTCACGGCTCCCGGCACCGCATTGCCTTGTGCTTCCCAATCCCAGCCAAGCAAGACCTAAGAAATCCTTGAGGCCACGTCTGGGTTTCCTCCCTTTCTCCTGCACAGAGCACACAGCCCCTGCCATAATAAATCATCCCCTGTAATGGTAAGTGACAGAGTAAAAACACTTTGAATAGCAGCATATTTACACCAGATGCGAGCATAGGTCACCAGAAAGATGCTCAGAGTAAAACAGATGGAGAATCAATGAGGCAGAGAGCTATAGGAAAGCACTTCTGGATGGCAGGAGCAGCAGAGCAGGCTGTGCCTTGACTCTAGGAAGGGAGAGAGACTCTGAGGAAATCCAGGGAGAAAGCTGCCAAGGTCTCTATGATCTTCCTTTTTCTACCCTGCCACAAGCTGCTTTTGAACTGAAAGATCTTAAGAAACGTTCCAAAACGAATGGAAATCAATCAAAATCATTCCAGAAATCATAATAGGGCTGGAATCAGATAAGCAACAAAATATTTCCCTGTAATAAAAAGAGATCACATTTCTCAGATCATGAAGTGAGAGTAATAAGTATCCAAACATCTGCCAGGGGACAGCAGCACATGCATAACAGGGGGCTGTTCAATTTTACATCAATGCACAATCAAAGGGAGGATTTGTGGGATCTCCTGCACAGAAACAAAAAGAATAAATGGATAGAAAGGATAAAATATTGTAGGACCTGACAAAAATTAAGAGAAAAAGGCAGAGTATCTTAATAGAAATCATAAATTATATGGTGAAAAGACTATCACATATATATTTTATAATACTCATATGAATATTCCTCTTCTATAGAAAACATTTCTTGCTATCTTAGACTTCACCTCAGCAAGTCAGAGCACAGAGCAAAAAAAAAAGTATGACCATGTTCTCTGAGACTTTGAAAACTTCACTGACTGACATTGGTTTGTGTCCTTCCTTTTCTTCTTTACAGCTCTGCTTTAGTTACTCCTTAAATCAACAGTAGATGCTTCAAAACACCTTCTTCATCATGGAACAAGTTTTAATATTTTCGGTGCAATTTTACAAGAGCCAGGGAGGATGCAAAGCATGAGAAGTACATAATGCAATTGATCTTTTTATATCTAGAATGTATTTGCACAGTGGAGACACACACCAGTGATCCAGGCCATGTTAGTCCTTGAAATTATCTTTTTCAGGTTTCTTATTTCAAAGCCACACAACCCATATCTGATTTGATCCAATGTCTACTGGAAGTCTCTCCTTGGATCAGGTCACAGATAAGAAACCTGAGAATTCTTCCCCTTGCCAGCATATTTACATCCAGCAACTTCCTTTTTAAAAGCTCCCTAACCCCTCTGCTGTCCCAGTCCTCTCAGTTCACAGTCATAGCCTTAAAAATGGGATTTGAGAGAAAGTCTCTATTTATTTCCATGATAGTAATCAATCAAAAAAGAATCCAGGGCAATTAAGGAATAAAGCAAAGATGTCACATATACGCTTACTACTATATTCAGTGTTGGGAAAAGAAAAAAAAAAAAAGAAAAACCCAAGACACTTACTGAGTTTCTGACTTTCAAATGACTTGGCTCAGTGAGGGTCCCACAGTGTGAGGACAGGCTGACAGAAACGGAGAATAATCATTTGCAAGAACAGCCTTTAAAACAAGGTACTGTACTCAGTTGAATAATGAAACACCACCAACTCCACAGGCAGTATTTTTCACTTCTATAAAGAACAAATTTACAGGACTTTTTCATTTAGAAGGCTTAACAAAAAAAAA
>VWZN01016700.1:1505601-1576208 GCA_013396955.1 Regulus satrapa | reverse complement strand
AAAAAAAAAAAAAAGGGGGGGGGAGGGAAAAACCAACTTCAGCTCTAACCATTTTTTTCCCAACTAATACACCTTTGTACTAATTCCTTTTAAGACTCTTTTATAAAAATGCCCTCTACCAATATAATTTCACAATAACTTTCTTACTCCTTTCCTCACTGCCTTGAGAACATCTCCTGGACAGACACAACAACCCTATTAGGAAGATACCATGCTGCCCAAAGATTTCTTTTCCACTGGAAGCACACGTTCCCACTCCCAGAGATGCCAGCCCACTGAGCTGACACAGAGTGAGCACGCACAGCAAAGAGCAACCACCAAATAGGTCCATCCTTTCTTTTTACACTCCTGTACTTGTTCCCAGGACCCTTTAGGCAGGCTTGCTCACAGTCCTCAATTTCTCCTTTTGCACTGAGCCGGGGATTTCCCTTTCCCACTTGGCTTTCAGAGCCCATTTCAATACAAAGTCTTTCTGTGTGGCAAGCAGGAGCCATGTGTCACAGGGAAGAGCTGCCTCTGCCAGCTGAGATCTCGGTCCCACAGCAGCAATCCCATTGCAGTGCTCGAGTCTTTAGTGAAAGAGGCCAGGAAATGTGGATGAAAAAATGTATCAGACTGGTAACTTTACTCCAGAGGCAGCTTTCCCAGCCTTTCAGAAGAGAATCCCATCCAACAGCGCTCCTGTACTTTGGATTCATGATCACAAGAAGAAGACATAATAGCAAGCAGGGAATTGGGTTCTCCTAAAGAGGAACTCCTTGAAGGGCTCTGATAAATGAGAAAGGTGCAGCAAGAGAAGGTAGACTTAGAAGTCCTGTTACTTTTGCAAACTCTGTGGTAAATCACTGGAGTGTTTCAGACTGCATTTTTAATTTCCCTCCCCTGAAATCTCTACGTAGGGGGCTCTTCAACAGACTGAAGTCCTGTATGACAGATGAAGTTTGTGGCTTTGAGACTGCTTTGGCTCCCTTGTAGCATGACAGTGATACTATCCCTGGGACTATTTCCAAGGAAACAATTCTAAATCTTCTTCGAATTCTACTCTTCTTAAGGTGACATAGATCTTAAAATCAAAAAGAAACACAGTGCTCACCCAGGTCCAAATATTTTCCCTCAGTAATTCTTCCTTCGAGTTCAATGACTTTGGCTCTGTGCACCAAGGACAAGAGGATGCTCTAGCTCATTGAAATAGCCTACTTGGGGACTTTGCTTCAGCAAAGGATGTAAAAGTATTAGGTCAGAATTCTCATGTGATGGAAACCCTAAATATGGAGCAGAGCCTGTGTCACAGGATACTGAAACTCTCAGCAGCTGCTAAAATATTAACAGCTTTCCACTCCCTGGAAAGGAGATTTATCTACCTCAGCCCAGAGAGGCTTTCCTTGGTGTGGGGCTTCAGGAGGTGACAATAATTCAAAAGGGGTCCCTATGATAACTGAAACACACTGTGCATTTCATCTTAATTTTAACTTATATCACATTAAGTCACATAAACAGAGGAAGTAATAAACAGAGCCCTTAATGGATATTTATTATTATTACTTTTTTACACAGCATGCCTGAAGATATGCATGCCAAAAACTTTTACCCTCTCTGCAGATCAGAAAATAGAAATTGAGTTCTGGTAGCAGAAACAGTTTGGGAGAGAGCCAGAGATACACAAATGGGATAATTTTTTGCTGAAACACTGAGCTGACCAGTTAGTTTTCAACACAGGAGCTTTTTATTAAAAAAGGCAGTTTTACTAAGAGTAAAACAGTTCAAGGGCATCTATTTCTGTTTGAACCTGGTTTCAGTGATGCCAAAAGAATTAATGTCCTGATCTGCATAATATTGAGCTATATAATGCCAAAGAATTCAATATTTAATATCAAAACACAATGGATCAGTAATGAGAAAATATGGCATTTAGACAATTCCAGTGGGTTGGTTGTTTGTTTTGGCACTTGAGGTCTATAGTAATTTTTTACTGGGGAAATATTCAAATGTTTCCTTGAAGTGTTTTCCTTTCCTTCAGAACATCAATTCCACTTCCCAGCAAGGGCTAATCCACTGCACTTAATTGAAATTTTGTTTCACGCCATCTCAGAAGTCCCAACCCAGATGCTCTAGACTTGTCTTTTTCCTAAGGGTAGCATCTATAATTATAACCCTGGGAAGGAACCTTCATTACACCTCTGTTAATTCAGCAAGCAGGGGGAAGATTCCACAGCTGCAGCATCCTGGCCAGCGGAACAAACCTTGGTTAAAAGCCTCAGGGGGGCGTTCTACACGCTCACACTTCTGCTTGTTGCACGGTTCTTGGGCATATTTGTTTCTGATTTCCAAAAGCAGACACACCATTTCTTGGAAGACCCTGGGATTATTTTTTTTTTTTCTTTTTAATCAGCTGTAAATGAGGAATGCTAACAAACCTTCAGAGAATCATAGAATTGTTTGGGTTTCAAGGACCTTAAAGCTCTTCCAGTTTCACCCCTTGCCATAGCAGAGACACCTTCCACGTTCCCAGGGTCCTCCAAGCCCTATCCAGCCTGGCCTTGGGCACTGCCAGGAATCCAGGGGCAGCCACAGCTGCTCTGGGCACCTGCGCCAGGGCCTCTCACCCTCCCAGGGGAGAATTTCCTCCTGAAATCTAATCTACATCTACACCCTTCTTCAACTTCAACCTTGTCCTATCATCACCCATCCTTGTGTTAATACATTTCTACAGCTACCTAGAGCTCATTCCCCAAAAGTATTAAGGTTTTCACCATGAACTACATTGGTTTTGACTTAATGTGATGACACGGGGTAAAAAGATGCAGAAAAGCCTGGTTTTAATAGGCAATACTTGCATGCATACAGTGCATTCCTATAGGGCTGGATCTGCCCCAGCAGAGAGCTGCTCTGCTGATAGAGCTGAGCTGGCACAAGTCCTGTTGCAGGAAAAAGCATTAAATGAAAGCAGAATCAGGGCAAGAACGACCACTTGTGACAAAGCCACTTAACCGTGCTGAGGTGAGAGCCCAGCCAGTGGCTCTGGGAAGGCCAGGCCACCACAGGAGATGTCAGCACAGGTCAGGCAGAGCTGCCTGCTCTGCAGTCGAGCAGAAACAGCACAGGCACACACAGCTCAGAGGCACCAGCACTGCTCCATCCCTCTGCCACTGCAGGATCACCTCCTCCCCACCAGAGATCACCTGAGCTCGAGCACAAACACCCAGGACACCAGAAGTGTTGCATGGGAGCTCCTTCTGCAGCAGTGCTCAGGTAATCTGATACAAATGATGGCACCTGGGTGCCACATATGAAAATCAGCGTGACTTCCCTCAACCCTTAATTGCCATGCAGCATCTAATGCACCTTACTCTGATACTCCTGGCAGGAGACAACAATATTAGCTATGAAATCTGTGGGCTTCTGCCAAATTCACAAATACTGGCAGCGAAACCTAAGGAAGGGGCAGATAGGGCTGGGAAAATGAGGAGTAATTTAATGCAAATGTTCTGTACAGCTCCCCAGGCTCCATGATTAGAAATGTCAAAAATTTAAGCATTCCTTCTTTAATATTATGGAGAACTGATTATTACTCACTGTATACAAGGTTTTCTAAAATGATTGTATTTTTCATAAGTAAGTGTCTCATTATTTCCTTCACTAAAATGTATTTTGCTTTGTGCTCAATAATTTCCCCCCCAAAGTGAAAGCTAATTCTCGAGTTGTGATTTTAACCATGATTTCCTTTTACTTAACTTATTTTACTCCCTGGTGTAGTAGATAATGGTATATGTTCAAAAAAAATAGAGGGTAAAAAAGAGCAGAAAAAGAAATACTTTTGCTAAGGCAGGTAGGCATAACTAACTTACATTGAGGGCTAGATTGTTTCAAGCCCATACCATCTAATTTTCTGAGGGAAAAAAAAGGTTTAAAAATCCAATTCAGAGAAAGCTTCTGAAGGTGAAAGTCCTCCTGTGTACAAGGTGAGTGGAAGCTATATTTATGTTTTGTCCACAGTTTCAGATGAAGATCACGTTTGTATAGGTCAGTTTGACTCATGGAGCTGGATGCACCTTACAGTCACTTTTACATAACAGAAATAGCTTTGATTAATTACTGAAAATTTCTGGATTACCAGCTGTGCTCTCATACACAGCTGAATAGTTCATTAGAGAATTTTACCTCACTGCAATATGTTTAAAGAAGAATAGAATATACTGAAAAAGAACTCTACCAAAATAAGAATAGTCTGCAGTCACCTGTGAAAACCAAAGCAGGCTTTTACTTACACAACTTGATTTTTTTTTTCCTTCAAGTGGGGCTGAAGGAAAGGTTTGTTTCTTGAACCAACATAGAAAAAACTTCCTGTAAAAATTAATCATCTCTGATTTATAGGCATCCTATTCTCAATGGGCAAAGACTTAAGTGGTGGAATTCAAAAGCTAATTCTCCCCAGAAATAATAATCTGCTATCTTCAAAAATGAGTGTTTTCATGGGAATACAGCCTGAACTTCACCAAGGTCTTTGGTTTGGCATAACTGTGATACTCAAGCTGTGGTCCTGAAACAGAGATCAGTCTTGCACAGTGGTTAAGGGATTCCACTGTGCAGATAAACCCCGTGGCAAAACCCTGCAGAGATACAGAGTGAAACCCTGCAGGCCCTTCCTTCAAAGCACCACTGTTTGGAATCTCAGCCCCAAACTGACACGAGCATCTATTGCACATTCCATGATCCAGCAGCTGTCCACAAGTTAACATCCCAAAATGTGACTTCCTCCTTGTTAGTCTTCTGAGCCATGGAAAGCAACATGCTTCTTCAGTTTGACTATTCAGACATATTTTAAGATTGTATATAAAGATCAAATATATCAGAAAATGAGAATCTGGATCTCTCTCTGCACTTCTTACATAAGAAGTAATCTGGCTCTACTCCCTCCATTTTATATATGAATATACTTAGCCTGTAATTGATAAGCCACCTTTTTTTTTTTTTATTCAAGGAAACCCAACTCCTTAGTTCTCACTACAGCCACAAAACTGTCTTCAACTACTTTTTAGAGGTATGTATTCTTATCCTTCTTTATTTACTGAAAATAGCCATCATGAAGCTCAAGTGTTTGCTAAAATGCTTCATTTCCAGCAACAACATGGTCAAGATAGCTGATGGAAAGGGACCATTAATAACTAAAGTGTAAGTCCATGAGAGATGCAACTTTCTTTTGGTTGAGAAAGAATTTCAAGTTGCCCCAGAATCAATCTGAATTCTTGAAGAGATAGGAAATTAGTCTATCCTCAAATGTTCTCTAATATTAAAGATTAAAATACTTTAAAGTCAATCCATGGGCAATGGAAGATTTGTTTATTACCCAGCCTAAGACTGAATGTGAAATTAAGGAGATGGTGTTCACCACACAAAGACAGTATCTCTTAGTGCAGTTAATTAACCCTTTACTCACAGTGATTGATCCTACGCCTGTCTCCACTGGTGTTCCAAATGCCTGATGGGAACATCAGGTGCATTCCTCTGCTTTACAGATTGGCCAGACTTGAGAGCTGTGTATTCAATGCTAAATTCAAGACTTACTAGAATTCTCCAAAGTTTCATAATTACCAATATTTCCAGCCAAAGAAATTATTATCTATGGATATATGCCCAAGCTCAACACTATTACAATACACTCCCAAAATGTACAGAACCCAAGGATAAAAACAATCAACCAGCTACAGAAAGAGGCTCCTGAGATCACATGAAATCACAAATTTGAGTGCCCAGAGAGTAACACAAGTGCCAGCCCAACACACACACAAGTGCAGGCTCCCAGCTGGAAAGGCTCTGCAGAAGTTGCTGTTGATATGGCTTCAAACCATCCCTTAAATCTATATATCTCACTTCCCTGCTGACAATAAGCTGCAGGTTCTTACATTTGGTTGCTCATCGGGTCAATAAAAGGAGAAAAATAAGAAAGGGCAAGATGATATTTTGACAAACATCTGGCAGCTGAAGGTACTAAGCTGCAATGCAGAAGATAACATTGAAAGGATTAAAGCAGATAAAAAATAAATGAGAACAACATAAAAAAATAAGAGCCAACCTTTTTCTATGACACTTGCTTTGGAGCAGGAAAGCATCAAAAGGATAAAAATTATTATTACAAATATCTACCCAATAGACCCAGAATACTGCCATTTCATTCTGCTGGCTTTATAAGTATGCATCATTCTGACACATGAACCAGAAGAACACAAAACTTTCCTGCTAATTGTAAAGATGTTTAGGAAGTTGTTTTACATTTAATTTTTGCTTCATCAACTTCCCATCCCCTCAGGGGATTCAGTCTGAACTGCATGAGTATGGAAAATCAGTTAGCCACACTGCAAACTCAAGGCTACATAGAAATACATGCTCTTCCAGCCATTTTTAACTGGAGTTTGGATTATCTCATTCGAGAGAAGGATATCCAGGTAACAGAGCACAGACAGCTCTAAGATTAACAACCTCCTGCTAAACTGTCAGTATGTCTAAACAGACCTACTCTCCCATAGATAAAAATCTCAGGTTTGGTCAATTTTTATGTCTGGACCGTACAAAGCAGTAATGTTGTTTTGCATCTTTTTTTTCCCCCCAGACATTTGGAAAGGAAAAACAGATCTTTATAGGAACTGATCAAAAGGGAACATCAATTTCTGAACCAACCCAAGCAGCCAAAACATGTGGTCTTTATTCGCTGCCAAAAACGTAGCGTCCAGATTTGTGTCCATTTGGAACCCATCATAATGCAATCATTAATCAGTCTGATTTAGAATAGTGTTTGCAACAACTGATTACCGCTGCACATAACCACTTATCCTTTAAATCTGAAAACGCTTCCCCTGCCATCTGAAACAATGCAACTCATTCTCCCAGCATGCCGGGGCTGGGCAGAAACGCCAGTGAATCATGTCAAAAGGATGGAGCCTTGCTTAAAATAATAGCACATATTTTCAGTAAACCCAAAGGCTAAAAGCCAGCATTCTTGAGACACTCAGGGTAAACATCTGGACCCAGTGATGCTGTGACCTGTGACTTTAAACGTCACTGCTCTCAGATCACGTGCTGGCAGGATGCAGTTTGGCTGCTCTGATTATCAGATCAAGTCTCTGTCTGTCAAAGTTGGATATAACACAATTTCACACCACACAATAGCAGGAACTCTGGAAATAGCTGTCACACGTATTACAGAGTTAGAATTGCTCTTGCTGAGTGTCACTTGAAATAGGAACTGATCAGACTTTATAATAGGTTGGTTCCAGACAGATTTTTGTTTGTCGTTCACAATGTATACAAATGAACTGTTGTTGTTCAAGTTCAGACATCACTGGGAGATTTCAATCTGGAGATGGCCCATTTCACTGGGAGCAGGTGCCCCTGGTGAATCCAAAGGGAACGCTGGGACTGGGAGGAGAAGGGGAAGCAAGCAGCTTGATGGGGAGCATGAGCAATTTTTTGCTGGTGAAGGTGCCACCTCCAAAAAAAAAAAAAAGTAGATTCCAAGCCACAGGGAGCTTGCAGCATAGCTCTGTCTTTTGGGGAAGAGAAGAGTTTTAGTATGGTGGGGGAGAAAGTTTTTTGTGTTGTTAGAGGGAAAAATTGTAGAGGATCATGTAGTGTTCCTCTTCAGAGGAATTCTCTTTTAATGCGTAAATGGTGGATCCTGACTCCAAAATACCCGCAGCCCTAAAACAGCAGCAAAATCAGTGGAGATCTTTCTCTTTGGTCTGTGCAAAGGACCCCCAGGAGAAAATTCCCAATACAGCTGTCTATGAGCAATTACTTTTGAAAACCCTCTGAGAAGGGGTTCCCATTGCTCAGCATTGCATTTAGCATGATGAGCTTTCAGGGAAATGTTAAGACACAACCAGAGTGTAATTAAATAATTATTTTAAAAGTTCAAGGACCATGATTCCTCTTTTTCAGGAAAAGAACACCTTCTACCCAAACAATCCCCAGTACAAAAAGGGAAGAGAAAGATGGTGAAAAGCACAGAGCTAATGAAAAAACAGATAAAAATGGAGATGGGAAAACTTTATCTCCCAGTTTAGAGACATTTCTGGAAACTGGTATTCTTCTGTGCTAGGAAAAGCAACAATACACTCTTTCCTTAAGCTCTGAATTAGCATTAATTTACTGGTAAGGAAATTTAACCATTTTCTATAAGGAAAAAGTAAACTGCTAATCAACAGAGCAATGTGTGTAAGTGTGTGTTGTCTTGATGAAAAAATCACACATTGGTAGCTGTACTGCAGAAGTGATGAAAGAAATCAAAGTGAAATAGCCATACAAAAATACAAGAGGATCCTGATATTTGGTACAGAATATACACATTTTACATTTCAATAATTAATTATCAGTAGTAAAAGATGAGAATCAGCTATATAACAGTCTGATTACATTCTCAATCAAATTGGGAGATAATAAAAAGTGTTTCTGGAATATCTTTGAAGCAATATCAGGAATAAAAAATTGCATAAGCACTTGGGTATCACTCTAGCTAATTAGAAACAAAAAAAAAATTAATACCTGTAGTTAGTTAAGAAGGAGCTTTTATTCAAGGCCATTCTAACAGCAGGCAGAACTAGAGTTTGGACTTCTCCTTATACATATCATTGTAAAAGGTTCAATTCTGCCCCCAAACTCTTCCCAAGCAGTGAAAGTGTGGATGCAAAGGGGGCAAAGGCCAGATAACTACAGAATCACAGCCAAGAGCTGTTCCCTCTCAACGTCCTCTGCAAGCCTCTAAAAGCTTAGAAGGCTCAAGTGGTTTAGCATTAAGGAAACAACAACAACAACAACAACAATTAACAAAAAGCTGTAATTTCAATATGCTCCAGATAAAAGCAGGGCAATGCCATATTGCACCTGCACCTTCTCCATGGATCCACACTGGTTAACTCCACCAGCATTCCAACACCTGAGGCAGCAGAGTTTGCCTAAACTATTTTCAGAGCTGGTCGAAAGAGCATTTCCAATCATTTTTCATATCACATTTCCTTGCTCAATGACACAGGTAGAAAGAAACCATCTGTCTGTGTGGTTTTTGTGCAAACTCATTTGCATGCTATTAATAAAATTAATATCATTTAGACATTTATACCAAAGTATTTCTGATTCTTCCAGCTCAAAATATTCCAATTTGTAGACTGGAAGGCAATTTCAAACTTAAGTAAACTTAACACTTCAGAAGCCAACTAAATTGGGGAGGTGGAGAAAAAACAAACCAAACAAAACTTGTTCTTTATGAACTGTCAGGTCACCTCGCTCATAACAAGATTGCATCAAAAGCCAGTTACATTTTTGTCTGAATACATTAATCATTCAAGACAGCATGATAACACTAATGAAAAAAAGATATTTATTTTACAAAAACCTGTTTCATTCTAATCATGTTTCTAATTTTGGTAACACCATGCATTAAAAGAGGCAATTAAAGCAACTCTAATGTTGTGGGGATTTTTGTTTTGTCTTTGCAATGGCACAATTTGCTTCAGAAGCAAATCCAATAAGCCGTCTGAAATCATCTTTGAAATTGTGTTTGTGACAGTTACTTAAAGCTACAGAGACATAATAGCTTCACTGGCATAATTTCTTTTCTGAAATGTGAAGGGAACCTTGATTTTCTTCACAGGCACAGGGAGGCTGATACTATCCTCTGATTAATTCAGAGTGTGGGACTCTCACCTGGGCTTCTTGGAAGTGCTGCTTCAGACACTAGAAAGCAACTCTCCGCAAACCTGGAGTGTCCCTTTTTCATTATAACTATGCTACAAATACAGGGCCAACTCATATTTAGCTACAATTATAATTGTCATTATAATTGAGTTGCAAATGTGAAGCCAACTCACTGCCTGGGCCACATGTATCTACCCCACACACACCAAACCTTTTCTTGCCATAAAACCTCTCAGGGATTTGCACAAGTCACGGCAGTATCAGTTTCTGCTTGGATCTGGAGGCACAGCAGGGCAAGGACAAGCCCCCAAGCTCTGCAGGAACCACATTTCACATGGAATGGTGACAAATGGTCTGTGTAAAGCAGTGTCAGTGTAATTAGTCAGTAGTAAGTGCCTTGCCAGAGAGGTGATAATTTGGCAAACCATTGTGCTATAAATGTTTTGGTTGATTTTGGGTTTTTTTTGTTTGATTGTTTTTTTTAATAACTGTTCAACTGTGGGAATCGATCAGGTCAGAGACATGGCCAAAAAAGTTCCAGCTTAAGAAATAAAGTCATGGCGCTTTTGAGACCATGTTTAAATTGCTGTAAAGTGAAGAACCTACTAAAGAAGAAAGATCGGTTTGCTGGTCATAGAGGAGCCTGCTGTAAACTGAAACAGCAGCTGGGTTGTGGTGATAAACAGAGAACATCTCCGTGGCTGCTTAATCTGACAAATTAACAGAGAAAATCTGTAGTGGCCATAGCAGTGTGAGTCAGCCCAGCTGCTTTATCAGCAGCTCTAGGTCTCCTCTCCTATCAGTTATTTCCAGTGTAGAGCTCAGTGAACTGATTGACCAGGATCCAGTCCACTGCCTGCCCATTGCAAGAGCCTGGAAGGGATTAACTTTGTGTGCTGCCTTGGAAGGCTGGCCTGGAACAGAGACTGGACAGAGCAAAAGGATAAAAAGGGATTTATTAAAAGGCCTCAGTGGATTCACCTTGGGCAGGGCAAGAGCCCAGGCAGGGCTGCACCCAAGATGGACCCAAAATGGGCACAAAAGGGACAGCTGGTCACGAGGTCTCACATTTTTATAGGGTTTGGTCCATTAGCATATTGGAGCTAATTGTCCAATTAAAGCTTCAGCTCGTGAGGCTCCATCCTCCTCAACTCTCTCCTCACTTCACCACTGTTTGTGCTCTTGGGCCTGAAATCCTTGGTCCCAAGTGAGGGAAGGAATTGTTTTGTCCTCCCACTCTGTGAGGAGAGCTCAGCACCACCCAATATGAAACCCAGGACACACTGAAATCACACAGAGTCTGGAAAATACAGAAGCTAAAACTTAAGGCATGATGTGGATGAAATTAGCCTGGGCAGGTTCTGCATCCATCAGACATAGCAGAGTTCCTGAAGGGGCTCCCAAATCAGGGCATGGCCCCTCTCTCTGTGGGATTGGCAGGAGTGAGAGCTGCACAATTCCAGCCCCAAAGTGCTGAGCTGCAGTCAGGCTCAGTGCAAAGCATCATTTAGAGTCAATTAAGGAACCTTTTATCATCACATTTACCACCTATATACTTCTTTAGCCTTCATAGATAGTCCAAATACTTTAAAATTTCATGCATTAAGGAATCATATTTTAGGCGAAACAAGGTTAAAACTTGTGCCAAAAGGAATGGGAAGGAATAATTTCCCTTTTATGAAGAGTAGATAACACTTAGAGGCAATCAATCTAATGCTCCTGAACTACTACTCAAGGAACTGTGGCTGGGACAGAGATTGTCCTTGTGCACATCAGGCTGATGGGTTCAAACCAGCCTCATGATAAATAAACTCATCTCTTTTGATTTTTTTTTTTTTTTTTACTGTTCATTCTACTCTTTTCCCACTGCCTGGAATTAGATGTATTTTAAGTTAATCTTTCCAATGTTCTCATGAGAACATTTTCCAAAAAAGCTATTTGTTGTCGTGTCTTCCCCCTCACACACACACTAAAGATGCTGCATTTGTCCAGATTACTTTAAAATGTCTGAAAAATACATAAAGGAGTCCTTGGGCAACTGAGATTTGAATGTTTGTAAAAGAAGGTTGTGTAAGCAGCTGGGCTGCTAAAAAATTGAGAAATTTGAGAGAGGGAAGAGTTGACAGACAACATTTCTACAGATATTTTCATACCATAAGCCAAGATATCCCATCTTCCCATCCCTTGGTCTCCCACATTTATTTAAAGATAGATCTACTACTCAAGTCAGTCAGGACTATTTGGATTATAAATGTTTTGAAGTAGAAGCTGTGTTAGACTGTGTCCAGGCACAGATGAAGAATGAAAACTGACATCTGAGGTAGAGCTGAAGAAGAATCTCTCTAAATGCAAATCAATTATAACTTTAAAAAGAAATAGATCTTGAGGGTGCTTGATCTCCTTTTCCTGCATGTTGGGATGACCTATATCTAAATGTGTACAGTAAAATGAGCATCCTTGAGGGACATTCTGCCTCTGTCCCAGATGCTGGAGACGACATTTTTCTCTCTGGAGCAGCTCAGGACATGCACTGCTGGCTCCCAGCTGCAGAGCGTTCTGTCTTCATTAGCATGAGATCCTCTCCACTCAGTCAGAGGGGACCCTGTTAGTGCACATAGCAATGATCATTCCAGCTAATTAATTTTAGCTAAGATGCTCAAGCTGATAATTTCTAAACTTGTGCATCTGTGACTTGGGATGTGTTACCCTCAGGAGAGATTTATTTATTCTGAGAAGGCTTGTACCAGAGAGCAAATTCCATTAGTTTGTTTCCTCCCCTTCCACTAGCACTGATAATAGTCTTAGGGCACTAAGGCATTATTGTGCCACCTATCCCTACACCCACAGTTGAATTATTATCTCCTGCTTGGCCCCTGCAATGCAGCTGCTCCCCCCTCTCCTTCCCACTCCTATCAACAGCCTGCAGCCATCCTGCACCCACAAGGATTTGTTTTTCAGCTCAAGATCAGCCTGCTTAGATGACAGAATTTTAGAATTCATTCATTATTTTGTGTTTTACTTGTCCACATGAAATATTTCAATCAGGAAATTAAGTTTTGGTGGAAGATAAAGAAATTGTTCTTGTTCACTCAGTTTTATGTGCTACTGTTCAATGTATTTTTCCATTGTTCCTACAAGGGAACCAGGGGCAGAAATGAGTCATTTGTAACATTAAAGTTTAATGTAAGTTTCATATCTACATAACTGAATATTGATGAATTGTGGCCAGTTCATTACTAAGAAGCAGCACACTTTCCAGTACTATAAAGCTCAATTCAATTATTTTTTGTTGGAAAGGAAGGCGAGGATCTGCTTCTACACCACTTTCTCACAGTGCTCTTGAGCTCTTAGTTCCACTTCTTGCTGCAAGCTCTGGCTCTACGAATCTCCCTTGGGCCACACCTTTCTGCCTTGGAGATTCTCCCGTTCTTCCAGGACTTCTTTGCATGCTCCTATGCAGCATCTCAGCTCCCAAGGCCGTTTCCCATCCTTCTTATATTTTATTGTGGGCTTTGAACATTTGGGGATGCATTTACTCTTTACTTCCATGGGAAAAAAAGTTATATGACATTGACTCAAAGTTTTTTTTTTGTTTGTTTGTTTGTTTGGGGGTTTTTTGGGTTTTTGTTTGTTTGTTTGTTTTTAATATTGTGGTTCTTGTTAAAGTCCCATTCCAGAGCCTTGTTCACCTTCTCCTCATCTCAGGCTCAGACACTGGAGGTAGCACATCAAGGCACACAAGATGCTGCCATTAAAAGTGTAGCCTTTCCTAGACTAAGAATTAAATAAAATGGCATGCAAAAGTATTCAGAATCAGTGAATTCAGTAGAAAACTCACTTTTGTTTTTACACTACATATCCCACCTTATCTGTTTTTTTAAAATTATTGCTGGAGTAATGCATGCAAAAATAACAAATAAGAAGAAATGCTCTGGCCTGGAAAAGCAAAGTTCTGATCTATAAGTCTACCTTGGACTTTTGTCAGAAACTTGTTCAGAAACACACAAAGAAAAGCAATTTACAATTTTAAAGACACCTTCACTACACCAAGTAACTTCCTGACCATGACAAAATAAACCCCACAATGTCAAATTTATCACAGCTTTATCCAGAAATCATCCTGTGATAGAAGTGTCAATTTTTTTACACTGCTGAGGAGCATTTATAGGCTTTATCTGTGATTGCATTTGTAATTTGGGTAATTGTGCATGCACAACTGGCCAGCTGCATGCAGAATCACCCAATTTGCACATGTTGCCATAATTGCCACTTGAATTAGGATATTTTACAGTTGTGTGCATGCAAATATGAGCAGAACAAGACTCGTTTGATAAACAAAGTACTTTGCACTGGTTTTCAGTCCTTCCTAATCAGTCAGAGTACTTGAGACCGTTTCTGCTGACACTTGAAGCAGTAGCTGTATCCCGAATTTAGTACTGAAGAAGTTCCCCTGACCTTACCCTAAGCAAGGAAAACAGAGCAATGCAGCGTGGCTGGAACTGCAAGGCAAATCACTTGGCACAAAAGGTAGCAGCAAATCTCTACCATGTATCTCTTGCTGACATCCTGGATGCCCGATCTTCTCTGATAATCAAAATAAGCCCTTTTGTTGTGTTGCAGCTATACGAAATTTCACCCACTATCTCCAAGTAAAGCAAATACCAAAGGTCAAACAAGGAAGCAGTAGCCAGAAATTCTACAGAAGCCAAGTTCTGAAGTTATTCTGCCTTGCTCTGCTCTGAAGGATCTCAGTTATGCTGAGACTCAACCAGCAGAGCTGGGTCTCCCACTTCAGCAAAGTTGGTGACTCCAGAGAAAGAGATGAAGATTGAGGATCAGCACCTGGAGTGTGCCAGTGATGCACAGACTGGATGAGTTACAGCACCCCTAGGATCACCTTTTAAAAGGCCAGGAAAATTAGCTCTGTGATATACTGTAGCAGGAATAGGAAATACCGGAATTCAAAAAGGTTTAATAGAAGTGGCCAGAAGGGATTTAATTTTTAAAAAAAAAAAAAAGCCTGCTCAAATTTTCCTTCTTCACAGCTCATCTTGTATTCATCTGTGCTGTGTGATGAGGCTGAGGAGGTCTATTTCCTGAAATATAAAAGTATGACTGGACAGAGGCACCCTGGAGATTACATCATCCTATCTTCAATGAAGTCACAGTTCCTTTTTCATTAAATAAACCTTTCTGCTTAGAGAAAAGTGAGCCTTCCTGTTTACACTGAGAGACAAATACAGAGAAAAGATATCAGCATAGAAAAATGCTAAGCCTCGGGAGTACAGAGTGAAGATTTAGAAAAAAAATATTCAAGTATCACCACAGGTCAGGGAAGAAATGAGAGCCATGTTCTAAACTTAATTCCAACCTGAGCATTTGTCTCTGGAATGTGTTGTTTAATAATGTCTGAAATGACAAACATATTCATATCTTTCTTTTTTTCCACACAGACTAAATCCCTGCAGAATCTGGAAGTCTTCTCGATTTATGAACTTATTCTCACTGAAGCTGGGAAGAAAGTTTGACACTTTGTTTAAAAGAGGGTGAAGAAAGGAAAACAGATCTCCATGGCCTGCTGAGACTGCCAGAGGAAGTCTGGAGCAGCTGTGACACATTTCACCGCTGCCACAACTAACAGCCCAATGAAGTCAGGTTGACAACTCAGCAGCCTCAAAAGGGACCACTCCCTAAAAAAGCTTTTCAGTCTGTGACAGGGGACACCAGGACTGCCTCTAGTCTCACCTCTCCCTTTGTTACAGCTCTCCTAAATCATCCCCATTACATTAAAGCCACTTAGCACTGCAATTACAGCAGCAAAGCCTCCCTTCCCTCTGCATCCAGCAGAGCACAGAGGTGGATAATGGATGCTCATCGTGGAGCCTGGGAGGGCAGGTGTGTGAAAGCTGTAATTGCTGTTTCACAGCTACTGATGCCAATTGTCTTCACATTCAGGACAGAGGGATGAAACTTTGGGTTCCTCACTACCCCATGGACATAAACAGCACGTTACACTTCTTTGCTACACTCTGCAAGCAATTAATCCCCAGAGAGGGCTAAGTATGCGTTAAAGTATCACACAATATGAATTCTAAAATAGCAATTTTTGAGCTACACAGCCTGGTTCTCATGTGAGACAATTTATCTTTGTTATTTATGTATTACACAGGTAGTTGAAGAACCAAGTTTCAGGCTCAGGCAGTCATTTGCCAAAAAATATGGGATAGTCCGCCAGTATTCCATTCCAATC
This sequence comes from Regulus satrapa, assembly GCA_013396955.1. Classification (NCBI taxonomy): domain Eukaryota; kingdom Metazoa; phylum Chordata; class Aves; order Passeriformes; family Regulidae; genus Regulus; species Regulus satrapa. The sequence continues at coordinate 1,560,274 of VWZN01016700.1, read as the reverse complement.
AAAAATCTTTTCTTCTTCAAAACTTCCAACAGGAAAAATAATTAAACAAAGATTCCACACCCTTGCAATCATCTCGTCCAAGCTGTGGTTTCTTCCTGTCTCTTGAATTTCTCAGGTTTTGTTTAGCCTTGTTCCAAACACAAGTTTTTTCCCAATGAGTCATGGCAGGCTGAAATATTTCATTAGTGTTACTAACAGCCACCTCAACAAATAACCTTTGCAGTTTGGTAAAGCTAAGGGCCAGTAAGGACACAGGAAGCTTCAGCCCATTACAGGGTCAGGTGCTTGTCTCTGAAAATTGTAGCTGCATTCTCCACATTTTTATTAAAGTGAGCTGCAGATCAGAAAACTTGTTAAACTCCTTCTGGCAAAGGTAAAACCCCAAGACAAAACCTTCTTCCATCTTCTACCTCTCAAGAAGAAAGCCTCTTTTGACAGAAGTCAGGCCCCTGGAGTTTTATTTTTGAGCCACACACTCACAGGGACAGCAGATTTCAATTTCTCTCTTTTCAAGGATTGGAGATTAAAGAAATGTGTCACACCCCATTGAAATATTAGAGCCTGCATTCTGCCTGCCAAAACATTGCTGACACTTTAAAGGTCAAATACTTTCTCCTTATATTCTTCTCTGTACCAAAGCAAAGTTCTGCAGTGCTTCACATTGGCTTTTATGAACCAATGCTCTTTGTTCACAAGAGCAGGAATCACACTTTATTTTTACACACCCCCTCCATCTTCCACAGGCTAGCAGTTTTCAGAACCATTTCCTCATCTTTCGTCCAAGCGTTTGAATGGACTCAAACTGGCTGCATCAAAAGCGTGTTTCTAAAGCAGCATTAAGAAGGGCCTATTAAAAATACCTCAAGCAGTGTAACAAAATAGAAAACAGCTTCCAGAAAAAACAGCAGAACTCAAAGTCACTGAAGTGAAGGGCAAAATGTTGACAGGAGCCAACTGAGAGATTGGCTCAAGACTGTTTCTTTTTAAATATACAAATCATGGTTCAAAATTATAGGCTATATTCTAGATATCCTTGCAGACAAGGAGTAAGGGAGCAAGGTCTCTGGAAGCAACAAAGCAAGCTTGCTGAAAACCCTCTTGTCACATTCCAGCAGATCATGGAAGGAGTGAGGCACCCGATACACAGAATTTCCCCCTTTTTAACACTCAAACATATCTAGAGAGGGAGGGAGAACAACCACTGTACATTCCTGGATTCCATCCTTCCCCCTCCCATAAGGTGCAGAGGTCCCTGCACATTTTCAAGTATTCCAAATTGTAGGAAACAAAAACTCAGCTGAAAAACAGCATTTAGATGGGGACAGACCTGTTAGTTCCTTGGTTTTTAAGGCTTCCACAGCAAGACATTCCCCCCTGCTCACTGCAGATTTCCAAAACCTCCAGCTCCTCTGCTGATGTGCATCAGTCCAAGCCGAGGTCAGCATCATGCCAGGCTCCCCCTTCCTCTGTGAAACCTCACAACTTTGGATCAAAAAGAGAACTACCAAAAGAGTGGTTTCCTACTCTTCAGGAAGTCTTCATTGAAAGCCATAAAATATACACACACACTGTTGAATTATCTATGAGCTTAAAAGGATTTAATATGCATATTTCCTATTTTTAGAGAAACACTACAAAGCCTAGATACACAAGTTTTCTAACTGCCAGTTTCCATGCTTTGGCTTTTTCTGTTAAAACTTACTGTGCTGCTATAAATCTAAACACCCACTGGAATAAAAATCTAAATTAAATATAAGGCATTTTTACCAGTATGATTTATAAATGCACTAATCACTTCCTACAACAAAGGCTTTATCCACTGTAGCACAGAAATCACTTCTGGTTATTCTGTATAATTGCAGTCCACCAAGTTTGTGATTATTGCTTTACACACTATGAGGAGGGAACATACATGTATCTGTCACTTACAATTTATTACAATGTCCTAAAAGCAAGTCCATCAATTTATTTTTAATGGACTCCTAAAAGAATTTTTAAGTACATCCCTTATTGTAGTTCACCAACACTTTCTCTTAACACATGATGGATAGCTTCCATTTTAAAATATGACATTTGTTGCAATACAATTTAAATTACTTTTCTTCATGGAGCATGTGTTATTCAGAGTTACCATTATGCACTAAGAAATGGTACATTATGTTGCTGCTTTATCTCCTTTTATGGCACATGTTACAGTTGCATCTATTCAGGTACAATTACACTGGGGGAAAATGATTTTACATTTATATTAAGAACATTTCTGTTCAGCAAATTTATTTTAGCTTTTGCTTAATTACTAAAGAGTACTGAGGAGAATGAAAAACAGCTACAGGATGTAGATTTCAAGTTAAGTAAATAAAACATATTCACCCCAATATATGTACTCACAATACAACAGATTTATGACACTGTGTCTACAGGCAAAGTTGTAGTAACCTCTGAATCCCATAAATTCTTTACAACATGAGCTAAAGAAATCTTTTCCAACAAGATTAGTTTTTAAGTATTAGATAATTTTCTCTCAAGTTTCACTGAGGGAAGTTTCACAAGATGAACATCATTGAGAAAAAAAGTAATTGTGATATATACTTGCAGCAATGTATGAATTAAGAGTGCAATTTTTTCAGATTCCGAGCATTATTTTATAATACAGGACTCCAGATAGAATAATTACCTGTTCAAAATTATACTGTTCCTCTCTTCCGCTTCCAATGAAAATGCAAAACATTTTCCCTATCAGTTTTTACATCTATGGATACAAACAATAAAATTTATGCTGTAAATTAGAATCTGTTTTGTTCGCATTGCCAGTGAGATGGTGAAACAATATTTTTATATATACAGAGTGTAACCTGTTGGACAAGTACAAAGACATTTTAATCAGGCTATAATAGGTATTCTTTTTCTGTTCATTAAGATAAAGAAATGTTTGGCAGGCAAATGTTTCATTAGGTTGTAATTTGCTTTGATATGCAAATTAAGATGTAATTAGTTTTGCATTTCTGAAGAGGTAGAGTCTATGTGCTACACATTTTTATGTGTTGAGTAATGGAAGCTCAAGTAGATCCCTTCCTTCATCCCCAAAACCAGCCTCCAAACCCCCACACCATCCTCTTGCAAATATCCTTAAAACCAAGGGCCACCCGCACCTTTCTCTCAGATCAGTTCTTAAAAATTTACTTCAACCATAAATTACCTTAGAGTATGCCTGCTTAAGTTGCCTTTTTTTTTTCCCTTTGGTCAGTTTCAACCCTATTTGCAATATTGGAAACTGTGAGGCAGAATGAGAATAAATGCTGTAAATAAACACAACTGCAGCATCCCTAGGATAGCTACAGCAACTTCCAGCAGCTGTAAACCCAACCCTGGGAGCAGAGCCTGAGCTTAAGCAGGGCTGCCTGCCTGAAATGAGAATTAAGCTCAACACACAGAGGTGTCTGGGGTTATTCACAAGCAGCGAAGGAGAGCATGATTAATTCTAATTCTTCTTTTTAACAAGGCAAGTAGGAAGTTTAAAGATAGATTTGAAATTTAAAATAATCTATTTGGCTCAACCCATTACAATAGATCAGTAGGAATTAGTGGAGTAAACTATGAAACAATCCCTGACATCAGAGGCTTTGGGACAGGCTGGATGGAGAGAACCATGCACGGAATGCAATTATTGAGGACTAAAAATACAATATAGGGTTTAATATGACAACCAAAGTGGAATTAACACGTATTTAATTGTATCCACTGTATTTATTTTGTGATCTGATAGAACAGAGAAATTTGGAGATCACCAAAAGAGCCAGAGCTAGACAGGAAGCATCCAGAAATCCAGATGGTGAGGAGCTCTCCCAGAGGCCCAACTTCTGCTTACTTCTGCTGCTAGGCTGATCTGTTCATCTTTCAAGAGATAAGGAGGGAGCAGGAAATTATTTAGTAATGAAACAGTAGGTCTAAATTTGAAAGGGGTGAAGAGGGACAATAAAAAGCCCATAAATTTGAGGAACTCTTTTTTTCTAGGTGATAATTTTAGCTTAGCACACTCAGAGCAAGCGCAAAAGATGAGGGAGCAACACCACGAGCTGGAGATGAGGATGAGCTCAACCTATGGTGACAGCTCTGACTCTTCCCAGTTTCCTTCATTCACTCCCTCCTAAAAAGCAGCACCTGCCAGCAGTCTGCCCAGTGTGCTCAGATGCTTTCACATGACAGCTTCGAAACAGGTAACAGATGTCACTGGAGAGTAACAAGAACTCTCTTCAGATATAATCAGTGCAGCAGTGGCTTTCAAATGCATTAGCAGCACTTACAGATCATCTACAGCTTTTGGGGTTTAAGATAAACCATTCTTCAGAACGCACACATCTTTTATCCCACAAGCCTGAAGTGTTGAGATCTATCACACTGAGAATTTACTGTGCTTATAAACAGAAGCACAACATTCAAAAAACAAGAGTTTACAGGGATCTTTCATCCTGACATCACATATTGAATGTAGCAAAACATTCAGTTCCCCTCCGGTTTTATTTTCACTGCCTGAAATAGGAAGATGACATGGATTTAATGAAATTGCATATGTTCTATCAAGACACAACCCAAGAGAAGAGGGATGAAAATGAAAAGCTTCAAGTTTTGACAATAGAAATAATGAGCAGACATTCACAAGTGATAAGGAATGAATGATACTGATCTACAAAGATTTACAAGTGTGATTTGTCATGTTCTGAGCAGGTCTCATTTTATGCCTGTCAAACTCAATAGAAATACTCCCCTGAACTCTACTGGGTTTAGGTGCAAGTCCTTAATCGGTAATCTTAACAAGATCTACAGGCAAGAATTTCAAGCTAGAAATTCTGGTCTTGAAATGAGATCACAGTTTAGGTGAATTGATCCCCAACTTTCTGATATATATATATATATATATATATATATATATAGGGTAGACCATCAGTGCAGTCCTTAGACATCGAATATTGATTTAAAGGTAAGCTGTATTTCAGCCATCAGACTAAGACAGAAATTCCCATTTCAGATCTACAGAGACACCACAGAGGTCACCAGCTGAACCAGTCTCACCTGGAAACTCCTTGAGTCTGTGGCTGAAATAAAAATTTTGATTCAACTTCTTAGTTTGTTTGCAATAGGGGGGGAAGAAAAGAAAGAATCAAATCAGCATTGCCACGAGGTGTTTGGTGCTGTCACTTCTGCTCCAAGGGAGCACAGCTGAATCTCATTTGCAAGGGAAGAGCTGCGTGAGAGCAGTGGGCCGGCGCTCACCGTGCACACACGGGATGACAACTGAAGTGTTGTGCTCAAAACAAACAGCACTGAAGCTCTGCCACAGCGATAGCTCACAAGCCCTGCCAGCAGCCTGGAATAAAAATAAAATTGTTTCTTCTGTCGCACTTTCCCTTTGATAAGCTTTCAAGCGCATTGCAAACATGAATTAATCAGTTCTTGGATCACTCACGGCACCAGAAGATGGGCTGCTACAGAGACAGGGGAAACAAGATAAGAGTCCTCGCTGCTCGTGCTGGAGAAGCCAGCAGCTGCTAATGTAACTCTACCCTACCCCAGTTTGCAATGGCAGAGCTTGGGACAGTCCACAAGAAATTAAGGTATAATATATTAAGGGATGCTATTTAAAAGATCATCCCATGTCAGCCCACATCCTGTATTTACTATCACCCCAACTCTGATGCAGTAGAAACATTGAGGACCTCTATTATAGGCTCACAAAGCTGCACAGGAAGAGCAGTGACACATCCTTTGTGCAATGTCACCCTCAGGCTTTGCTCAAATTTATTATAAAATGCTGTATAGAAATTATCATCCTTTGGTCACTACACCTTTACAGTTTTATTATTACTTCAAAACACTCACACAACTGAATGGCTTCAAACTAACCTCCAGTAAAGCAAGATATCTCCTTAGCTTTGTGACAAATTCTTAATTTCATAGGTCCAACAGAAATAGCAATATTGTGACTTTTTGCTGTTTAACCTTAGCAAATATATTTTAGCTTTAACACACCTGCCAAGCCCATGATTTCTTCCAAACACAGCAACACTTTAATGCCAATTTGCAAAAAGATAATGATTTAACTTTCCTTCTATAAGTTTTTGTAACAGAAGCAGCGCTGCAGACAGATGGAGACAAGGTCTTGAAGTGCAATTCAAATAACTACAATTAGTGATGGGAAACTGCACAATTCGAGTTACAGATGTGACCCACTTCACCAGCACAGCAATCTTAACTGCTGTCAGGAGAGTCGGAAAAAATACCTTTGCAATATTGGATTTCAGCAGCCCCACAGAAAATATTCTTTTCGGTGTATTATTACTAAATTACTTTTGAATATCTGCACTAAAGCATGATTTTTTCTTTTTTTTTAGTTATGTATTTTCAGGAGAAATGACACTCTTAACTGGTTTTGTTGTTAGTAATGGATAGCAGAAAGAGTAAAGCTCCACTTCATACCATAAGCAGAAAAAGCATATCTGAAAAAGAGGAGCATGCAAACTTACACCATGCTCGAGTCTACTTCAAACTTGTAGCACAATATAATTCTGCAGAAAAATAAATTTCAATGAGTTTTCAAGCTGTTAATCAGCTGGTACCAGCATGGGCATATGGAATTCTCTTTCATCTCTTGTATTCTTCAAATGAAGGCTCAACCTCTTTATAAAAAAGTCTGAACAAGAGAACAACTCGATATCATGACAGCATGGAACTTCCAAGGTCATTTAACTTGGGAATTTTGTCTCAATGCAATTGCTCTGAGAAACTCATTTACACATCTTACACTTCACCAGCAATGTCCCACCACTCTACTTTAAAAAGTATTTCAGCTGCTGGCTTGGGCAATAGAAGGTCACAACAAGCCCCTCCAGTCTTTCCTAGGTGCTACAAAAAAAAAGGTTTATACATATTATCGACTCAAAAGTTTTAACTCTCTGCACCTGAAAAAATCAAATTTTAACTGCACTCATCTTGACAAAGTGGAAAAATACGTATATGCAGCAGTCACATGATCCCAGCAGTTGCTATGCTTGCCGCTCACACTGTATTAATATATAATAAAAAGAATGTTCTGCCTTATTGATCTTCAGACCACAGCTAAGAGCTCTAATGCCTGAAGCATACCAAAGATGTTTTGCTCTCCTCATTCGCTCCTTTTCTTTAGTTACATTATGCTAACCTCTGAAAAGTGGCTTTTATTACTTGATATGTTGTTGGTCTTTTCACCTTGAAATTGTTGACAGGGGAATAGAACGCTCTGTGTTGTATTTTTAATCTCTATTCAAATATACATCTTGCTGGTTTTCACCCTGTCAAGTTAATCCCTTGGAAGTATCATAAAATAGCAGCGATGTATAGAACTGCAGAAGTGCTCAGTGTGGGACAGAGCTCAAACGTGCCAGGCATCTGCACGGGAGTCTTGTCTCTCCCTCAGAATGGGCAAAGAATTCCTTTGGGCTTTCTGTTTGTCATCCTAAACTGAAAGCTGTCTTGGTGATAAGATGACTTGAAATAGAAAGCCTTGCATACGAAGCAGCTTTCCTTTGTGCTTTCCAGGATCAAGTGGAGGTTTTCTCTTTGCTTGCTTTTATTGTACTTTTCTTTACTCACTTCACAGCTATTTGCTCTCTAGGATTTTAATTATAAGCTGCATAGAGCCTAATATTCCTTTTTCCGCGCTTTTACTGCCGCTCACTCGTGTCCTGAAATGTTCATAACCATCTCATTACAAGAGAGATGACAAAAAAGCCTTTGAAAGCGCTGGCACACAGAGCAGATTCTATCACAGGGCAGCGATCAGCTGCTCTGCTCCCACCAGCACACGCTCAGGAGATCAAAGGGAGCGTTAGGATTGTGATTCCTCCACGGATCCACAGGCAGGAGCAGATGAAGGTCACTCTTTCATGAGACGTGTCGAGGATACCACCACACTCTAATTCATTCAAATCACACACAGAATTTGCTGTGAGGATTTCCTCGCTGCAGAGCAAGGAGATTCTTTTCAGATCTGTGAGGGGCATTGTGCCTTTTGATGTACTGGGTTTGAAGGGCAACTGGAGCAACTCCTGTCGAAGAAAATGAATTGCTTTGGTTTCCACAGCCACCCTCACCCTTCTGCAAAGTACAGGGAGCTTGCTTAGATGTTACAAAGCCACATTAATCAAAGTTTCATAAAGCATAAGTCAGGAAACAAAGAAAGATGCTTTAGTTTCTTGTATAAGATTGTTCATCATTGGTGTTACATTATTTATCTTTGTTCATATTATTTTAAGTTAGACGCAGTCAATGCCAAAAACACAACCTGTGACTTCGAAATAGTAAGCGTGGAAAGGGAGTCTTGAATTTTTAATGAACTTTCCTTCTTGCTCTCCTGGACATGCTACTTAAGTTGGGTTCACAGGAAAAAGGGAACTATTCACAATTTTTTTCTCCCACATAATGGACTTGGCAGTGAACCAGATTGAGCAGCCTTGTGACAAAAGTAACAACAAAAAAAACCAACAAACCAAACCCAAACAAGCCCTAATTTAGAAATATCAGAATTCTTGTGCATTCTCAGTGGTGACCTGAGACTTCATGACAGTGAGAGTCCTCCATCACCTGGATTCAAATTCCACTTCAGTAGTTTCCTATTCACTGATATGAAAGCTTCAGCAAGACCAGCTTTAACACAGTAATAATTTCTATGTCCTTTGAATCAGGAACAAGATTTTGTAATGGTTGAAGCAATCCTGCAGCTATTGTCTCCATCTGAAGCTGATGTTAAAAAAAAAGACAAAAGTTGAACGCTTCAAACAGATTCTCTCCTTGATTTTCCCTACAGGCTGTCACTCGGTTCCTCTCTTCAAGGAAAAGCAGTAGGATAAAACTGAAGTTGAATTAATAGCAGGTATTATGTGTTAATGCATTCACACTGATATTAACTGGACACTGAGCATTGGAATATATTTTATGCTAGGTTTTAATCCATTCCCGAGACACATTTTAATGCTTCATTCTCTCATTGACTGGCATTTTATTTTCATGCATTCACATTCAATAAGACACTAGAATCTGGAGAGAGCCAGCATCCTGAGGGTTAACTGGGATCCAAGTGCTACATTTAAATCCTCCTACTGGAGATAATTAGCTGGGCTTCTGGAATAAAAGCATGCTAGGGTTCCTACTGACACAGGGATTGGCTCACAATAAGAAAAATGATGGACCAAGTTTGGCTCAAATTGGCTCCAATTCCTCAGCCAACCAAGCAATATTAGCATTTTTCTATGATATCTAAATTAAAGGAAGAAATGTTTTGGACTGCATGTTTTGAATGAACCCACAGGGAAGGTCATGGGGATGCTCCATCTGCGCTATCTTCATCTAAGCAACCACTCACATCTATCATATACCATGCAATTAGAATTGCTATTAGGTTTTCATTTCCTTTTGAATGATCTACAGCTGGTAAAATGCAGCCCTTTTGAGGGAATATGCTGATTTGATTAAGGTTTTGTCAGAAAAACATTCCTTAGCTCTGCATCTTAGGAAGGTACGAATCAGAATTGTTGTTAATCAGAAATTGGCAAGCCAAGAGATCAAAATTTTAGAGTAGTTCTGTTCAAGCTCTCCAGACTTTTTTCCTTCTGGCTATTCAAGTGTCTATATTGAATTCTTAAGGAAAAAAAAAAAAAACTCTTTAGGATTTCAGATCATAACAGAATGCCAAAGCAAAACCAATATATACTCAAATGCTTTCCTGAAAAAAACTATTTCCTATGAAAACTCACGTTAAAAGTACATTGACCTGAGCTTTAAAATTTACAGTCAGATGCTCCTTGTTGAATCTTGTGAGAAGTTACACTTCCCATTGCTAGCAATTATGAGAAAAACTTAAAATATGCTTGTTTCATTTAAACCTTAAGTTTAAATATGCATCAGGAACACAGAAATTGAAGCTCAGGACTCCGTTTAAGCCTGACATCACTTCTGTTGAGTAAATAAAATTTTCATTGCTGTCTTAGTTATAACTGTGTTCCCATTCCTAGACAGATAAAAATATTTATGATTTTACAAAATGTGTTGTACTGCCAGCTCTGTTTATTGCTATATCAGGCATGGATGATGCATTAAGATGGTAGAGTATGAACACCTACAGAAATTTAAAAAGACAAATTCAGGCAATACAGCAAAAGTGAAGTTGCAGTCAAAATATAATTTAGCATAATCAATCCTTTCCTCCAGATTATTATTTTAGTTACCAAAGCTGAAATCTTACTTTGAAATTCTAGTGGTCAGTCAACAACTCTTGTTAATTGTCTGTTAGAATTATTATTTCCAATTTATCATAGCAGTGATATTGTGAAAGAACCCTTTAATTCCCAATGGCCAGAAGGAATGATCTAAGGACCATTTTCTGGTTTAAATATGCCCTAGTGAGCCAAGCAAATGCCGTGTGCATGGCACCAGGGTGAACTGGGAATGAAGTGATCTCACACAGATCTTCCCCAAACCTTCAGAGCAGCACAAGCTGATCTGGATTTTGGCATCCCAAGGGGGAAATAACAAACGCAGAGAAGAGCTCCACAGTGCTGCAGTTGCAAACTCTGCTCCAGGCAGGGAGAAATGAGGGGCAGAAGGAGGAAGGAGAAATCGGTCCCTATGAAATGAGGTGCCGCAGCACGTGTCCCTGCCTTGCCTCTCAGAGAAGGAGCTGTGAGAATCAGCAGCAGCCCTGCAGAGAGCAGATCAACCCAAGAGAGCTCAGAGCCCTATTGTCATCTGCCTCAGAGGTCACAGTCGTGCTTTTGTGGAGCCTCCTTGTCCCCAGCAGCCCTCTGGTACTGTAGAGCATCACCTCCTGACTCTCCAGGGTGACTCCTGTGCTGGCACTAAGGTGGGGTCACACCTTACACGTGGGGAAAACCTGCAGAGAAACCCTCAAAACATGGCCAAAGTTGTCACTGTTCATTCTTTTCATTAAAGGCATTTCTCACTCTCTAAATTATTCCGTACACAGGGATGAGTCTTTTAGCATAGAGTAGCAATGGTTATAAATTTTTGTAGCTCTATAAAACAAGATTTGTCTGTCCCCCAGGTTAATTTGTACAATAGTATAGGAAGAAAGTGCTCTGCAAGGAGCATGGTTACCTGTATTGTAAAAGGCAGCTCAAAAAATAATCTATAAATTGGAATTCAGATGTACTGGCGAAAGCATTGCCAAACAGAGTGGACAAAACTTCTCTATGCTAATACACAACACAAAGAATATTACACAAAAAACCTTTTAAAATACATACAGTTTGACCATTTCTTATTGAAAAGAATTTTTTTTTTTTCCTAGAATTATAGGGAAAGTAGACAAATAGAGGTACTTACATCTGTTAGTCAGTTGCAATTCTAGGGAAATTTACTATAACATCAGCCTATTGTGTTCCTGTCCTTCACCCTAAATTTTAGAGCATCTTTTGTCACATTTCATGTGTGTTCAAGGCACACTCTGCCAGCTTCAAATGATCAATACATTTAACCAAAAAAAGAATTCCATTGTCAGAATGTGCCCTTCCAGTCGCAGTAAACTTGAGGGTTTTGCTTGACTGCTGAAAGAGTACAAAGAAGAGAGAAACTAGAAACACACCATGAAAAAGGAAATTATGAAGCCCAACTAAAGAGGAACAACAATGCATAGATGGGGTCTAAAAAGTGCACTAATGTACAAGAAATTCATAGGATTAAATAGCCCTGCACTAATGAAATGTACATATTCCGACTCCCCTTATCAGTACAAGGCATCCCTAATTCTGCAAGGCAAGGAGACCAGAAGAAGGGGAGAACAGAAAGAAAACTTGAGACAGATGACAGCAAGAAAATTCAAAGCCTGTCTAAACTCCAAATGCATCAGCTGAACAAAGGCAAGTAATGACAAAAAAAGGGGTGCAAACAGAAGGTTCACATCAGCACATATCGCCTCAACTCCTTTTTCCAACTCAATGGTTTGACAAGCTTTGAAATTAGCTGGGTAACTACAAACATGAGTATCAATGAAAATGTAACCAAAGAGAAAAAAGCACTGCTACATCACAGTTTTCAAGAGGCATCTGAGCACTTCCAAGCTATTCATACTCTGAAAAGAAAGGATTGTCAATGCATGTTTTGATTTTTCGGAAGAATCACAGTGATATGTTCACACACTGCATTGCACCTTAAATTACTGAGCAACGTAAGCATGTAGAATCCTGATTGCTCTAAACTGAATACAGGCACAGGCCAGTCAGAGAGATATCTCTCTGAAGTTCACCTTTGCTATTTTTACTAAGCCTGGAGAGCTACTCTTGTTCTTATTTCCCTTCAAGGAATATGAACACCTTGAATAACAGTCACCAGAACAAATAAAACCTAGCTAAATTAAAATGAATAAGTCAGTAAAAGTGACTCTGCATGTCTGCAAAACTCCAGTGTCTGTCATCACAGATGACTCAGCAGAAGATCGATGCTCTCACTGCAGAGCCCTGGGATTTCACAGCTTAACCCTTACTGAGACTTTACGAGAGCAGTCTCACGTCCCCAATTACAAACAGGTACAAGGAGAAGGTGAGAGACAGGACACGACAGCAAAGATGCTGGTAGGAGTTGTTTATGAGAGCTATAAACTACACGGGGAAACACTGCCCTTCTACAGCAGCGGAAGGTAATTTTCAAGCAAGACAATGGAGATGATATCATAAGTCACAGGGTGCTATTCACATATCCATTAATCATGCCACAGAACATGCCCTGGCATCCCATTTTCCCTGTTGAAGTGGCAGGGATAACCTTCCAAGGATGACTACACCTGTAAGAGACCCAGATCACCAAAGCAACAAACCTTTCACTCTGTGTGCAGTTGGTCAAGGTATGATAATTGCTGAATACACACCTCAATAATGTGCTTAAACCACAGCATCAATGCTGACAAGGGCCAGATCAAGAGTAATTCCTAACTTGCTGAAAATGTGAAAGTAAACGCATTCAGTCATTGCAACAGCAATCAGGATACTCTATCACCTCCCAGGGAGAAATGAATCCCATTTAGAGTTTGATGACAAAGCTGGTACAGTTGCTGCACCCTGGAGTTTCAGTTCAAGGGGAATGTTCATGGTTTGAAGAAAAACCAGCTCAAAGTTCATTCCCCAAAGTCTAGAAAGAAATTTCTGGCTATTCTCTAACCAGGACAGGAAAAATTCTTTACCCCTTTTGGCACATTCCCTCTGTTTTTTCTTGGCATCTCCATGCTTGATAGCAGTGGGGTTTCCAGGAGGCTGTACCTCCTAAAACAGCAGCACCCTGCATCCATAGGACAATTGCCATGGGCACAAAAAGTGCCTGGGCCCAAAAACCGACTGCCTTGGGAGAGTCAACAGCATGTGGGAAGAGATCAGGCTGTAAAACCCATCTCTCTCACTATCTCTTTCCTCCTTGATCACAGGGAAACAGAAGGCTTGTTTGAAAGATTACTCATTTCTCAAATCTGTTCCACTTGCAACACCTTCAGTTTATATTTAAACAAAATATTCACTCCTGTTCGACAATAGACATCTGTTCTGAGGTGTTCAGGGTATACCAAGGGCACAGGCATCACCAGTTTTTCCAAAAGCATGTTGTTAATTGCACACTTAATGACTGGTAAAAGCACAGAATTGACACATAGACAAGAAGCTACTTAATCTATCTGGAACCTATTAAATTACAGCAATCAGAAAAGTCATCTGTTCTGCCAATCCTTACACTGAAAGCACAAAAGTATAAGTACAAGCCAACAGTGTTCACATGCAAGGAACACACCAGAGGAGGCTATGAATGGAAGGAGTCTGGCCATATTTCAGTAAGGGCTGCTCAGACAGGACCATTCTGTCTCAAACCTAATCAAGGGATTTTTCCTTCAGGCCTACAGTAATGAAGAGCACAAATTTTGCTTTTATTTGAAGATTGGCAGAGAGAGGTCTCTAGGGGAAAGAATCATATACAACCAATCAGCTAAGTTAATGTAATACAAATTCATATTGAAGAGAGAAGAATTAATAGTCACCAGCTCTCAGGTGAGCATCCTGCTATGAAGCCAAAATGGCTCTACCTCTTACCACAGCAAGATTGTAGAGGTGATGTCTCCTGTCTCCTAAAGAAGCCCCAGATTAGGACAGCATCTGTATGTGATCCAAGTATGAAGAAGTGTGTGCATGTGTGCACAGAGAGAATGAAGCTCCAGTGTCCAGGAGCAAATGCTTATCTCTATTTTTAAAAGTAATTTGCTAATGCAGTAGTGAATTCCACAGCTAGGTGTTGATAATTTAGACATAATCTACCTCAGGCAATAGCAAGGCTGGGAAGTGACCTTCTCCATGCCAGTCAGCCACAATTATGCTTTGTACAAAAATGCTTTCTCACCTGTATATCTCAAATACAGATACATTCCTTTTTGCAGTGTTCACTATAAAACCAGAGACGAGGCTCACATCAACTCCTGATGCCAAGGCACATTTTGAAACAGAACCTCAAAGTCAGAAAAAAGATGCAAATATAAGGAGTTTGATTAAATGCTCAGTGAGTAACTTTAGAAGGACAAGAGCGGGAAAAACTCATTTGTTTCTATGTTAGATGAAGACTGAAATTCATAATCCATGGGCAACAGACTACATATCACAGAAACAAAAGAACTGTACTTGCACAGGCTAAAGGACACCAACCTTTCTGTAAAAAAGATCCATTTGTCATATCTAATCCAATTTTTGCTTCTGAAAAAGACAGTTAAAGGAGGGCACTTGTCAAGGTGTTTTGGTACAGTGATTGATATCTCTTGACAGCAGCTGCTCAGCCTGGAAGATGTGGCCTCCTAGAGCACAAGGATTCAGCTTTCCCAGCAGCTGCCACATGCTTCCTTCTCATATGCCTTGGAATTACCGTAAATAAGCCAATCTGTTGTCAAACTGACAGAGTCGAGTGTCTCTTTTTACTCAAGCTTCATAGGAAAAACCAGCAGGTTGGGAGCAATAAGGACATCCTGGGGCTCCTGTTGAGGAACGGTCACGGCTGGTCAGGGTGTGTGACATGGTGAATAAAGAGCATGGCTGGGATCAAGCTGTAAATTTTACATCTTTCTTCATGCATAAAGTGGCTGTTCATCATGTAAGCATCAATCCTCAGAAATAAATATTAAAGATTTGTGTACATGAATACTGCCCAAATCCCAAAAGCCTCATTCCAGCAAAATCTCATTGACTTTTTGGTCAGTATTTAACAGAGTACTAAGAGAAAAGCCCTTATGTGTTTTCTGAGACGAATGTGCAGCCAGCCTGGAATGAAGCGTGTATGAACATTTCATTAACAAATTTTCACTCAATTCATAAATATGCATAAATATTTGGGGCTCATTCTTTATCATTTAGAGCCTGACCTAAAGTCTTCTGAAGTCAGTACTGAGATTTCCATTAACTTCTCTGGAAGCTGAATATGTCACCTAAGCTGGGGAGATAATGAAAACGAAAATAAATTATATGCACTGAATATTTTTAAGGTATGATAAAGTTAACAGGGGAAAAAAAACGTTATTCTGTCAGCTCTAATCTTTATCCTCATCTATGTACATTTTTTTCCTTGGGAAATCTGTAATGCTAGTAATAATCTGTATTTATTTATTTTTTAATTCAAATCCACTGGTTCGATTACACGCTACAAGGTTGCAAAGCAGAGGAGCTGTTTGCTGCAAGGTCCTGCACGTTTGGCTGATGTGCTCCCCTTGCTGTGTCAATCAAGAAGTTACACTGAATAAATTCAGCTCTCTTGGAAAAACAGCTTAAGAGCACTTAAAGGCTAAGGGTAGTAAAGTAAACAGTCTGCTAATCCTCCAAATGCAAATAAAGGCTCAACATCCAAACAGCCTTTTTCTCCAGGCAATTATATGGTAAATGCACGCACAGGCCTTTGAAGTGCCAGCTCTTATGACATTTTATTTGCATAACAAATCTCTCAATAAAGTTTTCTTTGCACAGACCACAGCGAAGCATGATGTATGGCTGCGTGATTTGTTCTCTAGCATCCCAAAGACTCTATAGGTTTACTCATCTTCTAGTCCACTCAGCTTTTATTTATTCCAACTCTACCTGATTTTCATGGAGCTTCAGAGTAGCATCCATAGGACTTGCCCACAGCTGGAACACCACTGCTCCAAAGTGGTGAGCTGGGAAATCTGTCACACTTTACAAGCACTTAGACAAAACACTCCAATTGCAACCACCTGAAACAGCAGCAGAGGAACCAGCCAATTATTTCAGTTGTAAGGAATTATTAAAATGATTGATCCTGCTAGGTTTTGGCCATATATTTACAAGTTTATTGCTCAGGCTATTGGAAGATGCAAGTCTCGTCACTTCCAAAGTTGTAAGTGATATTACCAAGGAGCTATACTCAGCTAAATCAAGGTTGCTTTAATAAGTTCTTCTTCCATGAGGAAGGTAAGCTTTAATTAAATGAGCAGAAAAGCCTTTCCAAAGAATCTCTGGTACTTTCAATTATTTCAAAGTCAATATATGACAATTTTCCTTCTGAAACTTTTCCTTAAATAACAAAAGGAGAAGTTAGTTTAGAATGGTTGATGATTTATGAGGTCACAGCTAAATAAAAATGTCACAGTTGGTTTGGTTCAGTGAAACATCAACTCTCCTAACCACAATGCACAGAATATTATGCACACCACACTGAAGACAGAGAGACTATTGGCAATTTGGGCAGATCTTTTATCAACTCTTTACCAAATTAACTCTCACTGAGTGAATCCTGAGTGATCTCATTGCTCAGAGTCAGAAAGAGCCACAGAGCAAGGTTTGACACAGTCTGAGAGTGCCTGCTATGAAAGATGCTGGATGTTTCCCTGGTGGTTCTGAGGAACCACTCTTCATAGTGTTTCTATGCTCATTAAAGATGCCAAAATATCCTTATTTTAAATTGCTATGTGGTGACCTCATCATATCCCAAATCTGAGTAGCTGATACTCTTTGGGGGAATAATGGGGAAGTTTCCTTTAATTAATTACATTCAAGAGCCTGAGTAAATCGTAGCTAAAGAAGTTCCTATAACTTTACAGCTGTTGTGCTTTTTCACCTCAGTTATGTTACTATTTTATTCATATGTAAGAAGAATATTTGCTTACAATAAAAGATGAAATTTCATTCTCATGCTAAAGGAGAAGCCTTGTTTTCCCCTCTATAACCAGTTTACCTGCACAGGACCTAGTGGGCTGAAAAGAATAACATCAAGAGACAAAGCAAGGAAAGAAAAAAGGGGCAATACCAGATCTATCCTCTCTGAACACAGAAGATTAAAATAGAAAAAGAGAAAGCAGCAGGGACAGCGTCCAACTTCTGATTGTCTTTCTAGGAGAGCATAAACTTCCATAAACTGCTGGGACCAGCACCACAGCTCTACAAGCAGCAAAGAAGACAGAGCCCCGTTTTTATCCCAACTTTCCCTTGCCAACATGAGTGTTCCCATGGCAGGGAAGGGACAATCTGCCCAGTGTTTCATTCTGAGGATATGGGAAGCCAGCAAAGAGGAAAGTCTTGACCTTCCCAGAGCAGGCAGCTGGATGAGAAGGGAGCTCAGGTCCCCCCACTGTTCCCTGATATCTCTCTCTCGCTCCTAGAGCTCACTGCAAAGGCACAGGAGCTCAACATCTCCTGCTGCTCCCTCTCCCTACGGATTTAATTTTACACTTCCAGATTTCACACAGCACACGTGTATTTATGGACTCCTAGAGAAAGATTTACAATTGAAAACTGCACAGGACTGTGGCAAGAAGGAATCTAAAAATGTCTTCAAGTAAATGGCACAGATTTAAGATAGAAAGTTAACAAAACCTGACAGACATCTCTAAGATGTTGAAAAGTTTGGCAATTGGCATATGAAGTTTTAAGATTAAATGAATGATGATTTCTATAAAGAATTACATTATTAAAGGAGTGTTCTTAGGTAATGTAATGGACTACAAACTGTTTGAACATGGTAGTCTGAGTGCTCCTGGTTCAGCACTGAAAAAGAAAACTTCTCAGATAACCAGATCAAAGACTCTGTCTGTCAATTCTTTCAACAATCACGTCAGTCTGAGAATTGCCACTGATCTTCCTCTATCCTTAAGTCTCCCTTTCTCTCATTAAAAGAATTCTTAGCTATATAAAAACATTTTTCAGGGGACAAAACTACCGAGAACATGCGGCAAGTGATCAGTGTCATGCACAGAGACAGTGAAGAAACAGAAACTAAGCTGGTTACAATGACAAGTTTTTAAAAATTTAATGAAAAAAAAAACCCAAGGACTTATCTTGCACTTTGCTGATTCCAGCTGGTTACATCCATAGGAACTAATATCAAAATTCATGTAAGAAGCAGGAATTGTAGCCAATATTCAGGATAATTCTCCTGGATTGTTCCCAGCCTCAAAGCAGAGCACTTGGAATCGTGGAGGGCTGGGAAAATTTCTATTTGTTTCATATGCCCGCCACAAACCTAATGAATGCAATTTTCCCATTTAGAATTTCCACAGCCAGATATTTTCAGGATGTTCCATTTGTAGAAACTTTTGAGTAGAAAATATTTTAAAAACTTAGCTAATTTGAGAGTCACTATTACCCTGCCACCCAACCTAGTAACAGCAGCAGCCCAGATGTTTTGTTTTTCCAGCTAAGGTTATAAAACAGAAACAGCAAGTTCGTGTACAGAGGTACAATAGTGCCTTGCTAGATCTTAATATGATTTACAAGAGATCTCAGCATCACTTCCCACATCTTGATTATGTGGGAATATGAAGTAACAGAGCCTGCAAGAAAACACCAGAGGCAGTCACTCCTAACTCCTAGGACAAACTATGCAGGTTACACCAACTTCTAGCAGCAGTTTAATGAAACTGCTAATTAAACATCTCAAAACTCTGACAATAGGGAACACTGTCTGAATTTTTTATTTCTTTTTAAAATTCAGATTTCCGTTTGCAAACCAGGTGATGCTTATATCAGCAACACCTTGCTCCATCTCAGCCAAGCAAGCAGAACAGAAAACAGCAACCCATCCTCCCCATCTGCCATGTCCCACTCCTCTTCCACCCATGACAAGCAGAATTATACCAGCCTGACTGCCATGGACTCACTGTAGCATGCACTGACATTCACACCTGGTACCCAGCATTCAATTAGTCATTCATAGATGCTGAATTTGTGGCAGCAAGGTCAAAAGCCAACTTTTAGCAGGTATTAGTCGATTTGGCATGAGAGCTGAGCAAAGATGCCAAGGAACCATTGAGATAAATTGTCAAATGAGCAGTTAGACAGAGGGAAAAAGCCCATTAAAGTTCTTGCTGGTGAGAGCACAGCAGAGCCCAGTATTCCTGGTGTGAGCATCAGAAGCAGCTCTGTAAAGGGATTTGCAAAGCGTGTGGTTTGCCAGGGTTTGTTAATAGCTGCCTCACTGTTCCCAGGAGAGCCAGGCAAGCCCCAGGCTCTGCTCTGAGGGGGTGCCCTGCACTCAGCACAAGAATTCCTACTTCCCACTGAGCCTGTCCTGGGCAAGAGCAGGCACCACTTTTACCAGGGTAAGCAGGTGATATAAAAGCAGAGAGGGCATGACATTCATCTCTGGATTGTAAGGAAGAATTGGAATGAACCCTTGACCCAGAGCTGCCTCTGGATCTTTGTTCTTTCAAGCATTAGACCCTTTGTGTTGTATAAATGGTATTTTTATTGAATATATGCCCTCCTCCCCCTACTCCTCTTTGCTATGTTCTAACCTCTTTCACACCAGCTCCTGAACATCCAGACAACCTTTGTCCAAACATACCTCTGGCTTGGCACTAGGAACTGCGAGAGGAGGAGGATGCACTCTATAGTGGGACAAGTTCTGAAAAGCATATTTTCTCAAGAACCTCTTCTAACAAAATAATCAAGAGGAGATAGACCAAAGATTGCAACACCCTGGAGTACTTGAAGAGGCAGGTATCTAAACCTGTGGGTGACAGGGCTGTGACAGAGTTCTGCCAGCACTGCAGAACATTCCAAAGGCTCAATAAATCAGTATACAGGTTGTATAATCACTGGTGTTTCTCAAACAGCAGCTGGTTGTGCAGAGGAAGAGGCACCACCCTCATCACTATTGAAGTCTGAAGTCCAGTTTAATTTGTTTCTGCAGATCACGAGCACATAGCCTAATTAGCTGTTTGCAGAAGCATTAAGTGACTGGAAAAGCATGGATGACCAGAACCACCTCTTTACTTGGCAGTTTTAGTGTTGGTTTAGCTACAAGTGCTGTATGTGGCTGTCTCTCACCATTACTGTGCACCTGGATACGCTGTAATCATCACCCTCTCTCAGAATGATCTGCATTGCAGCCTGTGATATTTGCTTAAACCCTGCACTGAAAGGACAAAAGGTGCTGCATTCCCATTGTGCCTCAACAGTCACAGAGTCAACCTTTCTGGTTTTGGGGGAAAAAAAAAAATCTCATTTAACAGAGTGAGAACAATGAGATCACCAAATCCTTCTAGGTGTTCCACAGGACAACTTAAGACCTTCTTAATGCTCTCCCAAGAGCACCTGCCACAACTGACAATTATCCTACATTTCATACATTGCACTGTTCCTTAAATGTTTGGGTTTTTTTTTTTTCCCCTGTTTGCATGCAACCTCTGATATGAGCTTGCAGCCAAAGCTGCACCTGCCAAGGCTCACATCCCAAGGGTCCCCTGGTTTAGCTCAGCCCAGTATTTTCCAGGAGCCAGGACTTGTCCCCTTATTGCTGCTAGAACAAGCATCTCTCTAGAGGAGCACAGAACAACAGAGAATGAAGACAGAAGCAGCTTTTTGGACTAAGAGTAAAGTCATGATGTCTATATGGTGACAAACAAAGGTTTGAATATCAACATTTAATTAGTCTAAATTCGGAATATTCTGAGAAAAGACGACCCTTTCATCAGGCAATTTCTAAAGCATAGTGTTGCTTCTTCTTTCACTGAAGAAAGGATATTGGGTGCATAACTGCCCTATGGATGGTGGTGATAATTTTTACTCCTTTCTGCGTAGCTTCAGCAACTCAGAGCTAGAAGCTGATGATGATGGGACTGAAACAACACTGAAGCTGACGGCCCAAGCTGAAATACAAATAATATGCTACTAAAAACTGAAATCTCTACAAGCTCACCATAACTTCTATTTCACTTGTGGATTTCAGCATTTCTTTCCCAGGAAGAGCCACCTGAACACTCAGATTCCATAGGGGTTCCTGTAGAATTATCCTTAAAAAGACACAGACCTCTGATTTGTAAGCAAAGTACTCCAACAAAGAGAAAAAAGTCAGTTGTCTACACTTTCCTTGCTCACAAACATATTGTTGCTTCTGAATCAGCTATTTGGATCTAATTGTTAATAAATAACTGGCAGCTTGCAGAGGACAAGCTGTGGGATTTTACATCATTTTGTAACTTTAGTTATTCATCCCATGTCTCCCTTGGCCCACATTCATCAGAGTTGTAAGTTAATGCAGGCTGACAGCAATAAAGCAGCGTGGCCTCCAGTATATCAGCCAGAGATGCATCCTGTGTCATAAAACAGAATAAAGTGTCATGCCTCTAAGTGCCGTGGTATAACATGCAAAAAAACCCCAAGCCCTCACAGGTCCCATTTTTACACTAGATTTAAAATGTTATTGCAAAATATCTTCTCTTTTTTTTATCTGTGCCATAAGAAGTGGCACAGGGTCAGAAAAACCCACACTGGAAAGGTTTACCAAATGAAATCATTAAAATGCACAGGGTATTTGTGTAATGATTGCAAGGAGAAGAAAGTTAAATTACACTCACTTGGTCTCTCCTCGAACAGTTCAGAGGCCTGCAAACCAATTAGCAAAACTCTTACTTCTTTCTATTAATTAACTGTATCCTTCCAGGGAGGTATTTACCCAGTCCTCACAAAAAGGGAAACAAAACAAAGAGTGTAGAGTGTTCTGTTAACATTCTCATCCAGCATAACCAGCCTCTTGGGTCTTTCTCTACAGGCTAATCCCTCTTCTTTCACAACTTGCATGCAGATGGGGACACTCCAAAGTCCCCAGTGAAGGGGTTTAGAGGTCTGTTACAGCCCAGTCTTCCTATTTGATGCTCACAGGGGCTTGAAAAATAGATGAGACAGCAGCTTAGATTATTCACATTACAGAACTTGTCAAAATCAGGCACAGAGCTTCATGATACTGGCAGAAGAAAGAAGCAGATCCCTAATTTAGATGCTTTCATTTGCCTACTAAAGGCTGAATTACCATTGGAAAGCCTAGGTATCTAACTTAGGCTCTTAAATTTGGATGGGATGAATAAATTTCCTTCTCCAATCTTGCTCTCAAAGCTGCCTTTTATTCACTAATTGGTGAGTGTCAGAAGGCAGCAAAACAGGAAACACCATTAGGAAATCTGCCTGTGAATTCATACAAGTGTCACGAGCACATTCAAGAGATTCAGGTGCAGAGTCAATACCTTGAATGTTTCATGCTAAGCTTGCTCAGATTGAGCTAATGCCTCGACAAGTTCTCTGGGGTTTACATCACTGTTTGTTATTTACACACACACTGTAGGAGGATTCTTCAGGTCAGGGCCAGTCCACGCACAAATTCAGAAGCAAAAATCTCATGCCCCAGGCAACCAGCCCAGGACACAACAAATAATTCAGAGAGGAGGGGAAGATAGTCCCAATTAGTGTTGCTTGCCAATAACTCCAGAGTGAAGTTACTGATTCCTTGCAACAGAGAAGAATTTTAAAGGACAGTTAAACCAGGATGATAAAGTGCTCTGGCTGCAGGTTCAGAGTGCTGCTCCTCCTGGGTCCAAGAGCCAGCACAGGAGAAAGAATTTGAATTGATGTCCTCAACACAGGTAGAAGAGAGCACTGACACTTCAATAAACAGGAACAGGTACTGTAAAGGGCCATAAAAGTGTCCACACCCAATGAGACTCTTGCATCTTCCTCCAAATAAAAAGTAAAATAACTGTTTTGAAAAGATAAGCAATATACTGGGTTTCTGATACAGTGTCCAGAGTCTTCTGCAACGCAAGAAAACAAGCAAGTTCTGGAATTATAAATATCTCCACACCTAACTTACTGACATTAAAACTTTCTTTTAACAAGGCCATTAAATCTCTTGAAAAAAACAGGCCAAATTCAAGCCCAACTCACTTGCTACAGCCAAATTCATGAAGTTTAGAATTGCTTTAATGGCAAGATCATCAAGGTCTCCTTCTCTGTTACACCCGTATGCTGAAAGAACTTTTTTTCCTAGAAAATAAATATCATGGCAAGTATCAAGCAGTATGACCTCCACAGCAGAAGCCCTCTTACTGGGACACAGATACAGCAAAATAGAGAGCCTGTATTAGCTTGCTGATATAGAAAGCCACATTCAAAGCCCATCAACTGTAAGTTGCATGATGACACAAGCTACCCACAGCTCTTGGGAAATTATTGAGGTTGCAGTCGATACATTTCACCATCAAAAAGCCAGAATGAATTACAGGGAATGAAAGACATAAGGTATAAGAAAATTTTCCACCTATTTATAAGATATCAAACCCTTACTTTCAGTTTGTGGTTGAGCCAGGGATTTATTTCTCTTGCAATGTACAGATTTTATTATTTTCATTTTTAAAAGGTACAGTAAGACCACAAGCCAATTCAGTTTATAACATAAATACATCCATAAGGAGAAAGGAGAACATTTGGTAAGAAGAATATTACAAATAACAAGATCACCACAGACTCACAAAATACTCGAGGTTGGAAGAGGGCTCTGGAGGTCAATTAGTCCAACCTCCTCAAAACTTCAAAGCCAGACCACATCCTTCAGGGCCTTCTCCAGCTGAGTTTTGAAGTCTCAAAATATCTTTCTTTCTTTCTCTAATAAGGAGGGACTGCAATATCTTCACCAAAGATCTCCCAAAGGAAGTAAATTTAATCTTACAATAGACATTTTTGCTTACTTTGGTTAAAGTAGGTTAGAAAGTCAGCCATAAAAAAGTTCTGGATGTGATTACCCTTGGCATGCATGCCCTGCACCAAATAAGTCTTTGCCATCTTAACCACTCTGGGATAAAATAACCTAAGGTAAAGCATCTGCTGCCTTTTATGGTCTTATTGGCTACTGGGGACTGGAGAGGTCCCATCAACATCCAGATTCATAGCTCCAGGACTTAGTAACCCCAGAGATGCCTGTGGTCTCTGTTTCCTACACAGGGACTGTTGGATGCAAACACAGAGCATAATTAAAAAGTCCTTATGGTATGTAAATGTTTAGAGGCAACTGGTTCTATGCAAAGCTCTTGGGTTAGCTCCCAGTAACATGCCCTGGCACATTTAGGAATTGACATAGGGCAGAGACCATTTTTAACAGGCATTCTGCATGCAGACAATTTAATAAACCAGACAAGAGCACGACAGTTGGCCAGTGCTAGGGCAGTCCCAAGCACATATGACAACAGCTTATGTCATCTCAAGAGGATGTAAGACAAATCTTCTATTTGAGATACTGAACACTTAATTTTGACCTACTCCTCCTCATGCAGGCAATCCATCTTTCCAAGCGATGGAGGACAATGACAAGGTAATGGGTTTGCATCCTCTTCTTTTTTGTCTAATGCCAAGAACATTCACTCACACTCCACTTCGTTCTCTGTCCAAAGATGACACAAATCCACACTTGGCTATTTCTCAGGAGAGCCACCTCGTTTGCCACAGCGAGCAGGCCCAGTGCCAGCACAACCTGCAGTGGAAAACTCCAGGGAAGCGCACAGGGGAGTCCCAAACCAGAGGAAACTCCACAGAAAATGAGAAAGCTTTCAGGAGCCCACAGATCACAGGAGCATCAATGACCAAGACCCTCCATCCACATAAAGATCAGGAGCACCAGCCAGTCCAAAAGGCCAGAGCAAAGCATCTCATGCAAATAGGGGGGCACTTCAGGACAGTGCCTAAGGCTGGACTTGGCTGTGCTGGTAGAGGTTTGGGCTCTACCTTAAAGGTCTTTCCAGCCTAAAGGATCCTCAGACTCCAATTTGCTGATGCAGAATGAGAACTCCAGCTGTAACCTGGTGACAATTTGTCGCATTTGCTGCTTGAAAGAGCATCGTGTTCTAGACAGCACCAGCTCAGGTCTGGTTCCAAGGGAATATCCTGTGCACACTACTAAGCCAAGATCCTGTAAGTATTTAGAAATTACTACAGTCACCCTATGTATACACACACAAAAAGAAACCAACCAAACAAAAAAAAATATAGACAAATTAAAAACTGCAGGATCTAGGTCATAGTTTTTGGTCCACTTCCAAGATTTTCAAATAAGTTCAAAACTGCTATGCAATTCATAGAAATTAATTTGATTTAGTAAGAAGTGAAAAGTCATCACTTTATTTTTTTAGGTAACACAGCATAATTTTGGCACTACTGAGGCCAAGGGAGTTTTACAAACAGCCCCCTGGGAGCCCAAATGTCATCCTTAATGAGTTCTAATACAAAATTACTGATATTTAGCATCCTCAGACATGAGGTTATGATTATAAATTATTTACACATGAACATCCATATTGTATAATGGGTTTAAAATCAACTTATAGGTAAAGAACCTGAAACATCCAGCAAAACTGTCATTTCACTGTAATAGAAAATTGGGATTTTTTTTTTTAGTTACACATGCACAGAATGAATCAAAAGTCATGTCTACACAGTCAGAGGTTTACTTGTTCTGGAATACAGATGTACAGAGTCACAGTAGGCACAGATCAAGATGCTGGATCGGTGACTTTTAATCACTGCCGGAAATAGACAAACACCAAAAGAAACTCAATGCCCCAAGACAGAAATAAACTTCATTGGGCTCATATTCCTAAAGAGTCCTCTTGTGTCCTTACTAAGAAGTGAAAAGGAAAAAGACATCCAGCATCAGAGTTAACTATTCACACTCCTCAGGGATCCTTCTCATACAGAGTGGAAAAAAAAAAATCTATTCAAGTGTCAAATATTGACATTATTCCATCCTTAAAGTGATGTTATTCTGTACAGGTAGTTTACACATGACTGGATAAAAGGATTGCTAGAATATCGGTGCCCTAAATAGAAAGCACATCCCAGAGGAACCCAGAAAGGGCCATCAAAAGAGAAGGAAAATATGCTAGTGCCACATGTATGGCTTTTGATGCTCTGCAATATTCTGAGATCTTACTCTGCTGCTATATAAATCCCACCACCGACTCCAGAATCTGCTACAAGCAACACTAAAGTCAAATTACTTGGCAAACCTCACTGCTTCTTACAGTGGCAAGATTTAAAAGGAACAGTTTATAGAGACATAGCCCAGGAAATACTGTTTGATTGTGCACACTCAGTTCTCCCATAAACCACATTCCCATCACTGGGCGCGTCCGAAATGGGTGTTGCTCATCCACTGATCCTTGGAAAAACAAGGTGAAGGGTCAAGGGCAGTCTCAGCAGGTCCAGCTGATGCTGCATCTCCTTCTCACCCTCAGAGAGCAAACACATCGGACTGGTGCCCTGGGACAGAGAGAGGAGCTCTGCAATGTGACCCCAGGGCACTTGGGCCCCGGGGAGGAATGGCAGGGCAGCCCTAAGGCACCTCTGCTCTCTGCTCCACGGGGCAAGGCAGCCCCCACATTTCCCCAGAATGCCAAGATACAAGCAGACAGGAAAAGTAAGTGCCCTGCTGCCACCTCGTTTGTCACCTCAATTTCCCTTTGCTTTGTTTGAGGGGTTGCTGGTTGCCTTATTTTCCTTTTAGTGTTCAAGCACCAGTAATAGAGTTCTATGTATATCACCACAGTCAAAGCACTGGGTAACATTCCTCAGAGGAACAGGGACTGGAAAAAAAACCCCATAACTATATGTACACAATTATAACAGATCATAAATTTTAATGGCATGCACTTCACTACCAAGACACAGTGTAGTTAAGGACTATCAGTCATTTTAGGGTTTCTTAAGTTTTTTCTTTCATTTCAATAGAGAACAAAATCTTTTTAGAAACACAGCTGTTTTCCTAGTCCATGTTTTATGGAGACCTAATCTACTTGCTGAGGTTTTGAACAATACCTTAATTTTCACTCACTCTTTTTCCTGAACTGATCTGTTGCATAGTACATCTGCTCCAAAACTAGTATTTCCAGGAAAATTAACTATAACAGCTATGGATAAAATCATGTTGTGTTTATATTTCAGGTACTAAACAGCTGCTACTAGATATTGCTACCAGATGTTTTAGAATTAGATGCAGCATTATGCTCAATCTTAACTTTTATAAAATTGTAAGCTAATAAAAGATGACACTGCTGTAGTCAAGTGATTTATTAAAGGGAAAAATCATTAAGCTCCTCTTAAGCTTCACACCCCACTACCCCAAATAACTCGTCGTTATATACATCAGTGAACAGATGCAAATGTCTGTAGCATTTTGAGGTTCCAGCACTATCCCATATACCAATCATACATCCAGATGCCTTTAACAGCCCCATGCACATCTGTCCACCTGAACGTGTGATGACTGTTCATTTCGTGCCTGAACTACCTGCAGGATGACACAAATCTGGGTTTCACACAAACAGCAGCTTTTTCTGCCACATAAATGAGCTCTTACACAGCCTAGGTAAGAATTTTCACATTGAAAACCTTCAGAATATAAACCCTGGGATCACCGAGCAACAGAACATGCAAAGATTTGGTTTGTTACATTCAATTTAATTTATACCTCACTTTGCGAATAAACTTTAAAAATTGGAACACTTGGCTGTGTGATTTTAAGGGGTATGGGGGGGAGATTTTTTTAACCAAGTCTTATAACCCAATGGTAATCGAAGTACAGCTGTTATTTTGTACAAGCTCCCCAGCTGAGGCCACAGAGCAGCAATAGCCCACATAGCCAACAACCTTTTCCATCCACACTCATAATAAACACAAGTAACATCAAACAGGAGCCACAGCAATTACAGACCTGAACACTGTCGTGGGTTCTTCTGTGCTAATGGGGCCAGACACAAATACAGAAAGCCTAAAAAGCTCCTTTCAATCTTTTAACAGAAAAATACACACATTAACCAGTCTACAGAGTACTTTAAAAGTTTGTGTAAATCTGTGTCTAGGCAAGCAAATAAAACATTCCACCTCACATGTAGCAGCAGCAGGTCCTCACTGAGCAAAGCAAATTGCCACAACCTGAAGCCTGTAACAGAGCCCATTAGAGTGGAAGACCCAGGGAAAAGTTCCTTGAACTGTGCTCTAAATCAGGAGCAGGTACAGTTATGTCAGGGAAATCCCCCCTGGGACAACAGGGGGGAAGAGAAACACAAAGGTAGGGTGGCTTCAGCTAAGTTTCAGTGGTTAAACAGCTTATCCTGGAGCAGGAACACATGCATGTGTTACTTCATCAGTTAATTCTACCATGGGGAGAAAAAACCAAGCTAAACACGAGAAAGGAAAAGAGATATAGTGAGGGAGATGAGCCAGAAATGAATGTTTATAATGTTAGATAGCAAATCCCCAGTTCATGTATACTAGCCTAGCTCCACTGAGGCCACAGTAGCCACACAATTTACACAGCTGAGCATCTGGCTCTAAATATTTAACTGTTCAGAATTCTAGTGTGCATCCTTGCGTAGCAGAGCTTCTCTGACTAATCACACTAGAGGTAACCACATCTTAAGTGTGTAATAACAGTGCCTAATTAAGACATCTATAATGTTTTTAATTAGAAAAATTGAAAGTCCTTCTGGAATTTTTCCAGTCAAATTAATTCTGAGGACCTTAGACGTTATTACAAGCAATGTTACAGGAATGAATATTAGGTCTAAATTAGGACATGTCACTGTACTTAAAAGCAGGAGGGGAAAAAAAGGAAACACATTCCATTTTCTGCTTTACACACCATTCTCTGCTATAACATCGCACCACAGGGGAAAATAAAACCACCATTTTGTGGTTTGCTCTAAGTTGCCCTGCATATAGTTATACCTGATGTATCTCTAAGGTCTGTTCATATTTTGACATTTTGCTTGAAGGCTCTTTTTAAATATCACATCAGTATTCTCTTGTGAGCAAGTTATTTCCAGAAATCTTAAAGTGACAATGCCTCTTGGGTTGACAGAAGCCCAAATCCTTGTGGATGTAATTCATATGAATTATGCTTGTCCAAAGAAATCCTTCTGTGAATCTCCATGTTTAAGCAGGGAAGCACTTGTGCTTAAAAACTAGCAGATTCAGCCTGCCAAAAGCACACAGGAAGGAAGGATCCACATGGTCCTGAATGAAGCTCTTGAGGATAACAACCAGATATTTCAAAAGCTGTCAAACCTGGCGAGTTTTTATCTGTACTTCTCATAGTTCTTCAAACTACTCCATGCACATTTCTGGTCTGCAGCTGCTGTTGCTTTATCACTGCTCCCATTGTAAGAATTTAACAAGCATAAACCCGTGAGTCTAGTGCACAGCTGGACCAGGGCACTTCGAAGCTGCAAAGACACTCAGTCCTTGCTCTTCAAAACAGATTATTTGAGCACTTGCTTTCATACCACTGACGTGGGTTTGAGTGTGTTCAAAAATGCAAAGGGGTTCAAAACCTGAGAGCAAGAGTCAGGGCTGAGTTATCTGGATTTTATATGAATATCTCAGATTCAATCAGAGGAACTTGAGGTGAAACCCAAAAGTTCAGAGGCTTCAATCTTATAGCATGAACACAAGTTTAAAAAAAGAATGAGTAACTAACCAAGTATCAACTTTAGGAATAATAAAAAAAAAAGTGTGCCACTATAACTGAAAAAAACCACAGCCTTTTGCCTGCCCTACATGTTTTGTATGATCCTACGTCTACTTAAACTTATTTTCACATCTATATATGGATACACACAACATGGATATGAATACACTTAACATTCTTCTCACTGTGGTTCTTAATATCTTCACATTTCTCCACTCCCTGCCATGAAATTCTTCCTCAGATCATTCTGATTCAAAAAAACCAACTTTGAGTTCGGCAATTCATTATGTCTTAATAAAGACAAACACAACAGTGTGTGTTTCAGGCTGGTCTGTTAATTAGGTGGCTTGTCCTTGAGACAGAGATTGCACAAAAGGCTTTTTTTTAATGCATTGTACTAACACTGAGGATGTTGTCAGGCTTAGATAATACTTTGAATGGGCTTGCAGCTTACAATGATTAAAGTTATGATAATAGCAAGGACATTCAGACACATACAAGTTCCCTAATAGCTCAGGGAGGTTTATCCTCTTTCAAATCATAGTGTTGTTTACTGCATCCCAGCTTAATTGAATTAAAGGAGTCATCAGAGAAGGAAAATCTGATTTCTATCTTCTGTTAATACCACAATATATTAAGTGCAGAAAACAAACAAAATGTTTATCTGTTATTAATGCTTGGCAGATAAACCTCTCGGACTTCAGAAACGACATCACAATTATTGCTCTCAAGTATAATGTCAAAATGATGAAAAACTTTAAAAAAGCAAGCATTTTGCTTTCAAGATCTTGTCACTGAAATGGTCCATTACACCTAAAACAAGTCTAAGAAAAAAGTATTAGGATGGAACTAATATACATGTGGATGCCATACAGCAATTTTGTATTTAAATCATGGCACTTGTATTGGCTATCATTGTTTTCTTACCAAGTGTTTCACATTGAGGAATCTGATCAATTATTATTCAAACAACTAACTCCAAGTTATCACATTTAACCTCTAGCTTGAACTCTGCTATAAAGAAAAGAACAAATCCATTTGCAGCAGTCAGCTGCCATTTGTTTTATGTAGGACTGCAAGCGAGCACTCCACTGGGGACAAGAAAGATTGTCACCTCTTACTGCTGGGCTGCACAGATGTTACACACAGAAAGGAAATCACCACCTTGGTCACCTGGGGCAGTTTGGGAAGGTCTCCTCAGACTAGCTCAGAGTAAAACCCCAGACACTGGAAAAAGAGGGACAATCATGGCACTCGGAGCCACCAGTGCCTGCACTAATGTTCCACACTGAGCTGTTGACTGCTCTGGAGTAGGTAGATGAACACATTATTCCAGTGAAGGGGAAAACTCTAGTAATTTGTTCTTTCATGCAGAAGGAGAGAAGCACTCCTAGTAGAACACCTCCACTCCTTTCTTTGATCACAGCCAGCTACAGACAGCACACGGAGAGGATGGGAACCCAATTCTTTCAGCAAGTTTAAAGCATGACAGAAACAGAGATGCAGAAATTGTCGCATGTTCCAGCAGGTTGTTTGACATTGCTTCTCTACGAAGATCAACAATTTCATGATTTAATTCCCCCAAGTGTCTTTGCCTATCAGGATGGCAAAGAAGGATGAACTTGAAATGAAGGACAGCCTGACAACTTCTGGGAGTCTGTGCAAGATGGGGTTCATCCAGAAATGGCAAAGAGCAGCTGAGAGTAATCTGTTATCCATCTGCCAGGACTCACATAGATCCCTGTGTAAAATATGTTTTTCAGTATCTGATTATCATGATTTAGAGGGTAGAGGGGAGGAGATACAATAAATACATGAGGAATAAAAACTTACTGCAAGATAAATCTTTTCTGCTTTTATTCTCAGATTTGTAGGCACACAATTTGCTTTAAATGATCACAAGCAAGTTAATTTAAGTTACCAAGCAAAGAAAATGACGGAGTACTTCTGGAAAAGAAAAGAAACCTCAGGGAAAGAGGATAATATTCATAAAAACACATTGATTCTAACCTTATTTTCCTTTAAGTAAAGCATTGATGCTGATGATGTATTTCAGATTATTGAACAAGAATAAAATGACAACAGTCAAGCTTCCCCTTGGGGTGAAGTCATTCTGTTAACCACAATTCCCCAAGTGCACTGAAAATACATCTTCACTGGCACAAGAAGCCTGCAACGTATCTTTAAGATGAAGACTAAATTCTTGCAGCACTGCATAAATAGAGGGATGGATTGCTCATTAGGATACAAATTAATTACCATAATTAAAGTAATTATTTCCAATAAACAGAATGAGTAGACTCTTTCCAAGATTCCCCCACAAGCCACGCTGCTCTGGGTTCCCACTGCCAGGGTCAACATGTCACTGGTGGGTGATTTGGGAATCCTGAGCTGTGACTGCAAACAAAACCAAATTGAGAAAGACTTCCTATGAGACTTCTCACAAGCACCTCCTTTGATTTGTACTTGAGTTTCCCCTGCTCTTAAGTGATATTATCACCTAACTTCTGTGAAAAACCAGGAAAATTAAATCATAGATATAGTAGCATACAGAAAGTGAGGACCCTTCATTAAGTCATGCTAATCATGACCCCAATGATGCAATTCTGCTTTGAAAGACACATCCAGGTGTCTGTAACTGTAATAAACAGCTATAAAATACAATTGAGAAGAGTCATTTGAAACACAGGTCATATGTCTGTCCCCATATTTGTATTACCCTCCATTGCATGGTTTTGTGCAACTCCCATGCAGGTCTGTGCTTGCAAGGGGCAGGTGCTTTATTAATCCAAATTCCAGGAGACAACAAGTGTCCATCATCTCTCAAAACTCAGCTCGCCTGCTCAGACCTGTGATTTCAGTCATAATCTAACAAAAGCTAATTGCTAAACTTCTCACCCTTCTAAGTTCTGGCACCTTTTGACTAAAAATTTAGGCTTCATGGTTTTTTATATATCAGTTTCTGCCACTCTGCAGCCAACATATCAAAATCCCTGCCTGGTCTCCAGCAGCCCATAAAAATATCTCAGTAAATCCTGCAGCTAGAGACATACTGCTGGTACCTTGCTGGGTGCACTAGACAGCAAAAAGAAATAAATGGCTAATGTAAGAAAGAGCGTTGACTTAGTTTCACAGAGCATTTAGAGATTTTTCTTTTATTATTTTCTGTTTTCTCTTGGTTCATAAAACAGTTGAAATTTTTTGAAGTTCTGTGAAAAGCAGAGTTATTTTTCCTCACCAGCAAAACCAGTTCTAGGGCAAAGAAATGATCAGAAACACCAGAATCCCTGGAGACCTGACTGCAGGACAGTCTGTCAGGCAGCAACTAACCCCTTTAAAGAAAACTGAGTTACTGCTTTATGTTATAATACTTTTTTTTAATATATAGTTCACCAGAGATTTTTCATTCTTATGTTTCTAAGTCCCTTCCAGGGGCATGCTCATTAGATCTTAGGAATCTCTGGACAAAAAAAAAGCTCAGAGAAGACACAGTCCTGGGTTCCCAGACTGATGCTGCAGTTCTGAGATCTTGACACAGGTCAATCCACAGACAGACAGATTAAGATTCTTCATTTCCGATATACTTTTTTAATGTAACAAACATAACACAGCATTGAATGTGGCAGGGACTACTCTTGGTGACTAAAAAAATAAGTTAATGCTTTCCAGAGTGCAGCTACCCACAAGACCACTGTGACATTTCAGGAGTCAAGAGGAGCTATTATTAGCTGTGTCTAATTATACTGCAAGTTCCCACCCATGGAATCTGTGTGCAATCCCCCATTGAATTGGCAGCCTTTGGCAGTATCGCTGCCACATGATTTGAACCAGGCAAGTCTCAAAAAAAACCTGCCATAGCACTGTGTAGCCAGCTTGAAAATACCCTCACTGCTCTAGGGAGATGAGTGATCCCTTTGGAATTGGTTTTTGGAACAGCAAACTAATGAATCACTAACAGCTCTAGAGTAGAGAGAATGTATTGCAACACAGCATGTAGTGCTGCAAAGCCGAAGGAAATCTGTTTACAGTGCTCCAACAGACACTTGAAATCAAGATGCTCAACGAGGACAAGGCTGTTAAGAGAGAATTGAGGCTCCAAGTGCTGAAGCTCCAAGTGAAGTTATCCCCACCAGGACCAGCAGCCTTTCCTTGGTGCCAGGGGTGGGCTCTGACCCAAGAACAGCAAAGGCAAGGCACAGCTCAAGGGAGGGTGCCCACATGGAAACAGGACAAGGGATGGAGCAGAAACAGCCCTGATCCCCCAGGGCTGGTGGTTCCTGTGCTCCAGTGCTAAGAGAGATCAGAAATCACTTCTGTCATTCAGACACACTCAGTGCCAACCTCCCCCCAGCCACAGCTGCCCAGAACCCTTGTCACTATTATTTATGTGATATTTGCTAATGGTACAGGGCTGACACCAAACTTTGCATTCAAGCCAAAGGTCAGCCTGATTCATATGGTTGGTGGGATGGGAAAAGGCACTGCTTTACAGTTCAGATTCTTAGTGAAGCAGCGCAGTCTGAAAATAAAAGGTAAAACACAGAAACAAATCTCAAAGCCCACACAGAGTTTATTGGGCAAGGGGAAAAAAATCAAAGCTAAAAACGCACTTCAAACTAAGGACACTCAAAGCCACAGCTTTGAGTAAACCCACTGACCTGCTTTTCCCTAACCAAAGCTGGGTTGTTACATAAATATGCTGCTTTGGCCAAAAGGCCAGAATTGTGGTCCCAAAGGTATGCAGAAAGGAGCACAACCTTGAAGGGAGCAGTTAGACCTTTGTCCAGAAAAGACAGACTTCCATTTCAATTCACTAATGCTGCTTATCCAGTGACTATCCCTATTTTACAGCAGAGAGTTACTAAATAAGACAGAATACCAGTTTACCCCTTCATTTTCTACCCCTTTTTTTAAGTCCACAAATTTTAAAACCCTCCCAAGTCCAGCAGTCTTGTTTCAACATGAAACTTTACCAGTAGCACTGAATAAAACCAGAGAGCTTTCATTACAGATGCTAAGGAAGCTGATCAGATAGTTTATCCAGGCACACAAAAATATGAAAAAGGGGCAATTTAAAAGAAAAATTGATTATTACTTAAGCAGATTCCCCAAGATTTGTTGCTAGTGAAATTCATGTAAACACAGCCACAGGAGGTGACTGCACAATGAACCAAGGAATAAGAAAGTGGAATAAGGAATAAGGGAAAATGTTTCTCTCTGCTGCACAAGACTTGACCAGCATATGACAGGCAGCAGGGTAGTACAAATAAATCAAAGACAGACTATCATTTATAGCTAAGAAGCTTCAGACACAAAAACCATCCAAATTCCACTGCAGTTCTGGAAAGTAGTTTTAGAAATATCAAAAATAGCTGTAGCAATGCCAGATCAGAGCCCTACCCAGCTGCTGCATAGTCTTCCCTGCCTTCCCCAAAGAGGTTCAAGATGAAAGTTTAACCTGATCACCTCATTTAAAACCTACTCCTAACCCAGAACCTGGCACGCAGCTCTGCACAGCCTGTACATCTCTGGCTTGTAGGCTGGCAGAGATGGGCTGCACGAACCTCCTCTGCTTGTAAAGCAAAGGAATGCACTCACAAATCAACTCCCGTTTTATGAGGAACAGAGAGGAGGATCCTCAGTTCCCATCATATTTGGAGCATTATTCAGAGCTGCACAACCCCCCCCAGGAGCCATGGGGAGTGGCAGTGTCACAGGGCAGATGTGACTCAACCACACTTCTATTTCCATCCCTGCCCTTCCAGGAGGGATCCAGTGAGACTGAGTTCCGCAGCCCTGACACCACAGGAGTTACTCCCTTTTTATAAACCATCTCACAGCAGTGATACGAGGGGGCTGCAGCCAAGCTATGGCTGCAGCTGGCTGAAGATTTTGGCAGGAGCTTCCCACAGGTGCCCAAGCTTTAGTTGTGTGTCAGTGCTACTGATTTAAAGTGACACTTCCAGGGAAACTTTACACTCGGAATACAGACACCTGCCCACCAGGCAAGTCAGGCAAGACCAGAGTGCCAATTATACCAGCATAGCATACCAAACAGCAAAGATCTTTGGATGCTGCAGATATCAGGCCAATCCCTGACCTGGAGAAATCAAAGTTGACCTGTATCCCTCAACACCAGGCTAATTCACACACATTGGAGCAGGAGGAACAGCAGTGGAGCTCAGGCCTGGAGGCCTCTGTACTACCCAGGCTCTCAAGGCAGAAATCAGAATTCAGGTCTGCTTGCGGTCATTACACATGTACAAGGAAAAACTGCAAAGTAACTATTTTTCTATTTTTGTTTTCTATTCAATGTTTTGAAAGGTCAAATGTATTTGCACTCTGCTGTGTTGCCTTTATCAGTGCTTAAATTCAAGCACTGCCAGATGAATCACGAGTCGTACAAACATCCCAGAAATACAATGTCAGAAGCAGATCCATTGTACATGAATTGTATGCTCAGTTGTCAGGGGAGGATTGTTTCTGTTTGAAGCATGGACGGACCTGCAGAAAACTAACAGCTAGTTTGCAAATGTGCCTGAAGCCAGGTTCTTTCTCCTAATCTCTTGCTCTTTAGCTGGCCTCTAAGAATTGTCAGAAAAAATAAGAGAAAAGGGATAAATCTGGGAAACTATGTATTAGTAAAAGTGGTAGGAGAAGGGAAGTCACATAATATCTGACCAATTCTGGAGCCCCTCTCTTAACAGTTGCTCCATTTCTGCAAGATGTCATCCAGCTTTTCCTACTAGCTGCCTTGCTTTATATTTATTGCTAGAAAACCATCACAGAGTTGTACCTCCCCCCCCCCGAGGTTCTCTGACCCTTTCCTACCTTTCCACTTTCTTTGGGACTTACTCACTTCCATCAGTGGGCAGTTAAAATCCTGCTGGTGCCACAGCAGGGATGTGGCAAATCACCTTCCTGATACACACAAACCAGCTTCAGACAGTTAAAGAAATGGTGAGCAAACAACTCCAAATTGCAGAGTCCTGCCCTGCAATTAAGGCTGCTTCGGCCTCCCAATTCATACCCAGTTTTCTTCTGTTTTCTCCACTCCCATTCCTTCCCCATCCAATTAGTCAATTCAAGGAAGGATGTCCTACGCTTATTTCATGTGTGTGATAACAAGTTTCCCAAAGAATCAGTAGACTAGATTTACTGACTACAACAATGTCAAAGCAGTAGAGATAAATGCTGCCCATCAAGACAGAGAGCAAATTATAATAAAGCCCCACCAAAGTATAAAATGTAAAAGAGAGGAACGTTCTGTGGCAGCTAATGAATGCTGGAAATGGATAAAGAGTTTCACAAAGGATTAAATTTCCTGCCTCTCATAAACCAGCACGCTGATATACACAAATGTGCATAAAACAGTATCACCATTTCCTGGTGCCAACAACTTCAGATCTAGATAAGCAAGAGCTCTGGATATAGGTGTCAGTCTAAGCTCTGAGGCAAGACTGTGCAAATAAAGATGTGGAAATCAGGCAAAATCAGACTGCACTCCATTCCTGCATACATCTGTTGACAGTACCACAAATATAAAAGGCTGCTTTCCAAATCCCAACAGCTGCAAAAAGTGACAGAACACTGAATACCATTTTGTTTTTCCTCTTCCCTTGATTTTGCTTTCCCTTACATTTTTATGCTTTAAGGTTTGTTCTTCTTTCTTGTCCTCCTCAGTCACCCACTGTAAAGGACAAGAAATTCAGCAGCTATGTCAATGTTTATTAACAAATTTCTACTCTAGCACTTTTAACTCCAGGGGACCACCCACCTAACACCATTATTGGGGATGATGAATGAAAATCTCTTTTCCACATGTGCAGAAAGAATTGACTGCTCCAAGGGACAGAGGGAGAAAGAAATAGGGTGATATGAACATACCAGGAAAACACAAGGTCTGGACCAGATTCACAAGTACATTACAACATTTAGTGCTCCCTACCACTTGGCCAAAGGTTAGAACTTAATACTGCACTAACTCTGGGAATCATCAGATTACCCAGTGAAAATATGACCCATGTGAGATGCTAAAGGAAAGCAGCTCCTTAAGTGTGTCTGGTTCTCTTCAAGAGAGAGCCTCCATCCTCTCCTATCACCAAAAGAAAAACATCTAAAAGCACCAAGAACAGGGTCCCTATCTAAGTTAAATCACAGTAGCAAAAATTATTCACCCTTTCCCCCAGCACTAGAATTTCTGGAAGAAAGTTTGAGCATAAAAACTAAAAGCACTCAGACTATCTGAATTATTTTAAACAGATGGAGAAGAAAAGAGAAAGCAAGAAGAAAAGTAATTTGAACAAGGAAATTACAGGAATGCTGATGCTTCCAGTCAGCCTGGAGGTAAGGCAGAGAGAACCATTCATGCTGTGCATGATGGCTTTTTATTCCTACATATCCCAGCTAGACTCCACAAACACACAGCATGCAGAAATCAGAAGTCAAGAACAAGTTGGAGAAACAATTCTCTTCAGGTTCAACATGAGTTATTGGAGACAAGCAAGTCAGTTTGTTGTAGCAAACTCCTTCACCCACCCCCTAATCAATGTTTAGCTCCCATGCACAGCAAGAAACAGGATCTGTTTGTGCGCCTTTGAGTCCTGAAGGAGGAAAAAGCTTTGAAAATTCTATTATTGGGAAGCAAGGGCAAGACTGAATCCTCATTTCAGAGAGACAAACACACAGAAGCAGCTGTTCCACAAGAATTAGACTTTGGCTTTCAACAGTCCACACAAATTCAGAGTCTCTCATGTTTTGGGCATGTAACAAATGGTGCATCCATGTGTCCTAGTCCTCCCAGGAATTCAAACATTTAGGTCTATCTCCCTAGCAGTGACACTTTAGGACAGCAACATGCCACTTCCAGAAGTTAAACCTGGCTGGAAAACAGCAA
Organism: Regulus satrapa; assembly: GCA_013396955.1. Classification (NCBI taxonomy): domain Eukaryota; kingdom Metazoa; phylum Chordata; class Aves; order Passeriformes; family Regulidae; genus Regulus; species Regulus satrapa. The sequence continues at coordinate 1,521,588 of VWZN01016700.1, read as the reverse complement.
TGACCATCAGCTTGCCTCCTGCCAGAGCAGCCCAAGCTTTTGGCAGCTCTAACTCCTCCAAAGTGAGCAAAGGAAGGAAGACAGGAACTCTGTCAGTGAGCAGATGGTGGGAGAAATATTCTGCCACAGAGACTGTTGCAGTGGAAAGATGCAGAACCTCTGCCCTAACTCGAGTTCATTGTTCATTATCTGTCCCCATTTTCTACCCCAAACTGATGTCATCTGAAATGTCCTGAGTGTAAATAAAACTGCCAGCCTCATCCCCCTCCTCTGCTCCACCTGATCATTGTGCCAGCAGCCATCACAAATGCCAGCCATGAGCAAGCACTCTCCATTTCCTTATGCCTAAAGAACCCTGTGTAGCTATGACTATATTTTATCTTATCAGTTTATTCTCTATGCAAGTAACTACTGCATAGAGATAGGCAGTTCCTTGGTAAATCATAACTAATTACATTCTTGAGCTGCATTATTAAAAATACTACTGAAAACACTACCTTCTGATTGGCCTACAGACCGAATTTATTCTGGGCTCCCTCCAATCAGAATTAATCTTTCTGGAGTACAATGAACTGTCACCACTGAATCAACACCAGCAGCCCAAGTGACAGCAGCCAACATCATTACTCACCTAAGATAACAGGCCTCAAGTCATTGAAACAGGCAGATGTTGGAGGTTGTCTCCCATTTCAGAGTAATGTTCCTGTCGTAACTGAGCGGTTATTTTAGGGAAGCAAGGATAAATTCATTACCATCCGTAGGGTGCTCAGATATCAGGGCAGTAGAAGCCGTGTAAGCATCCCGGTACACAAGGTAGGGATGCACGTGGCACTGACACCAGCCATCCTTCACCCAGATAACAAAGGGGGGGCACTGACATCAATCCACAACCACTGCAGACTTGCTCCTGTGTTGGGAGTGAGCAGCAGTGCTTTCCTATTGCAAACGTATGGAACTGAAGTTGAGAGACAGGCAAGACTAGAATTTCCACGAGAGATAAAATTTCAGGATTTATCCCCAGCATCCTTATCTTACTTCCTGGTAACACATGGTATGCGAACTTATCAGCTGCTCTTTTTCCAGATTACAATAATCAATACCCTCACCACACAAAGTATCACATTTCTGCATTGATAGCTGAACAGCAGAGATCAACAATTAGGGGAAAACTACTGGTGACATTTAATGCTGGAAAGTGTGTTGTTGTTTATGATTTTTAAATGAGATATTGTAGTTTTAAAACATTAGAAGAAAATTATTTCAAAACTAGATGTCACAGGCTTATCCATTCCCAACAAGCAGGGAATGTGGGTGCAAGAAGGTGTGCCTCCCATTACTCCAGCCTTCCCCAACTATCCCTACAACTTTGTTCCACCAAATATTAACTCCTGCAATGATATTGTCACTTCCACACAGAATCAGGCCAGAAGGCAAGGACAGAGAATGGATTGAGAGTGTTCAAGGCCAGGCTGGACAGGACTTGGAGCAACCTTCTCTAGTGGAAGGTGTCCCTGCCCATGGCAGAAGGGCTGGAATGAGATGATCTTTAAGGTCCCTTCCAACTCAAACCATTTTATGTTCCATTATTAGGGAAAGATGATCAAATATGCACCTGACTAGTTTAGTTTTCAGGTCAGAGCTATGTATCAGTAAATTGACAGGAATATCAATAGCTATAAACCAAGATTTATAGAGTTCAGAGTCCAGTAAGTTCAATCTGATCATGAATTATGAAAACAAACATTTTAGAAAACAATAAATTTACTTTGCCTGGCACAGAATACAACCTTCAGGCAGCAAATATGCCCCAAAATCAAAGCAGGTTTTTATGTATTGTTCTATTCTAATATCATTCTCATTTATCTTTACCCACAGGTATTTCATTTTGCATTTCACCTGGATGATACCCAAGACTTCCTAGCACTTGCAAGGCCAGTTATCTTGGCAGAAGGTCAAGCTGAACACCTTTTAATTTGGCTGGTTATTTAACTGTACAGATCAAACCTGCAGCTGAGATATCCATTCTTGCTGCAGAGCACCATTGGAGTTGCTCAGCTTCCTCTGACTGAGCTCTGAAACAATGGCTCAATGGGGAAGGAAATGTCCATCCAATTCCAGTGCCTAATTCCATCTCCTTTCACTCAGGGGCAAAGTAGCAGATGCTCTGGATTTCCTGCTTTGTCAACTCCAGAGCAGTGCTATGTTCAGTTCTCACATTCTGTTATAGCTGTTTGTTGTCTGATAAAATGCAGCTCCTCAGGGACAACGCAGGGCTGTCTCGAGAGAAGTGTATAAATACACCTTATTTGGCAGCAGAGCAACACCAAAACAAGAAAGTTTGTCTGTGGGAAAATGCAAGATCCTGGGGACACCATTTCTGGGGGTTTCTCTGCTCCTGAGGAGTTACCAACAGTTGGCTGCAAATGAAATTAGACATAAGAACACCATAACTAAGGAAGGGGAAATTCTTAATTATAGTCCCCTGCCTCTAACCTTACATGCTGTGGGTCACACTCCTGTTTCAGGCAGCTGAGATATTTTCCTTTATACAGTAACCCCATGGAGAACTGCCAGCTTTTGTTTTACACTCATGGGTTCAAAATCCCCTGCATTTGACTCCAGGACTCTTTATTGCCAACTCGCACAGAAGCCCAACTCCAAATCATGCCAAGAAGATGAAAAGAAAGAGATTGAGAGTCTATAAAGCAGATGAGCCAATTATCAGCATGAGATCACAACATGTTTGGGGTTTTTTGCTCCCTAGCAGTTTGAACAAAACTCAATGTGCCAACACTGTTGTGGATTGATGTGAAGCAGCATAAGCAGTTATCCCGTGCTCTTGCTAGGTGTGCTCCTGCCCGTGTGGCAGCCAGACACTGACACAGAGAACCAGGACTCCCTCAGCTGTGGCCAGCCCAGTTTGCCAGCCTTGCGTTGGAGCAGGCAAACTCTGACCCCCCCAGCCCAGGGAAGGGAGAGGGGTGGCAAACAGCAGCTTCAGCACATAAACAGTAATAGCTGTGATAACCCGAGCTTGCAGGTACAGATATTCACAAGTGAGCATCTCCTGTCCTCAATTCCAGTCATATATATATTTCTTTGCTTACAGCCACATTTACACTGCTGTGACATCTGAATGGCCTGGACCCTCAGCTTTGTAGCATTTTGAGTCCTTGTTACACACAAGTCCCGCCTGCCACGATTATTCAAAGTCCTAAAATTTCTGCAAACTTTTAGAAACCCACTTGCTGCCTGTGCTGTTAACACAGCCTTCATACACACAAGAATTATTTGCTCTTCATTACATACCAGGCTGCAGAGTCCTTGGGAATTAAATATTAACTTTTAGAAATATATACATTGCCATTACTAATAAGGAATTAAGCATTAGTTGTTCACAGCAAGAGAATGAAATAATTTAGACTGAAATAGATAGGTATTAGTGATTTGCTAGGGGTTTTTATTTATTTAAATGATAGTTTTAGGAATAGAACCTTTATAAATTGAGTCTAAGGAATTCTAGATAATAATCTTATTAAATTCAGGGAGCTGTGTATGGGTATCCAATTTTGAGATATTTCAAAAGCTTGAAGGTGGGTGATCAGTTTCCTAAGAACAAGGCCCATAAAGATACCAAATTAGACATCCATACATGGACATTCATAGATATCAGAAGTTATTTAAGCACCTTAATCAGCTTTTCCAAGTGGTTAGAGACACTGAAAACTGCTGTGTGCTGAGAAGATTCACCCCACTCTTAATACTTCATATTTATTTTAGTCTGTTCATAAAACTGTTTTAACCAGCTCCATCGAACCAAATCTTAAAATCCTTCTTTTTTTCCTCTAGCCAAGAAAATTAATGGTGCAAAACAGTAGAATATTGGATAAGATAGGAACAGAATGAGTTCCCTTTATATGAAACAGTCAAGCTTTCACTTTCAAAGAATTAGATTCTTCCATTTGACAGAGAACACAGTCCACATCACACACACACCAAAAAAAAAATTAAAAACAGTAGTAGGCAAACTTCCAAAACTTCTGAATTATGAAACAGTAGCTAATAAGGCAAGTCTTATTTTCCCCTCCTCTTTGGCAGGTAATATCCTCCTGATTTGTGTACACTAACACCGTGTTATCTGCAGGACACATGAAGTGACAAAAACACAGCCTCCCATCTGGGCTGGTCCCATCCATCTGGAGATTAGGGCAGGGCACAGTGCAAGCATATGGCCACGATCAAGAACCCACTAATACCACCCAGAGTTCACTGGGAAAGGCAATAGCCCACTTAGTCTCCTAAGGATGATAAATGCCTCTCATTCTGTTTCTCCTCCCCAGTGGACATTGTGGATTTGTCTTTTTTGCCTGCACAGATGAACCTCTAGTTAGGATCACAGAATATGTGAGATTGGAGGGGACTTGCAAGGATCACGGAGTCCAACTCCTGGCCCTGCACAGGGCCATCCTTCAGAGTCACTCCACGTGCCTGAGAGCATTGTCCAAACTCTTCTTGAGCTCTCTCAGCGGTGTCACCACAGCCCTGGGGACTCTATTTCACCCTCCGGGTAAAACCTTTTCCCAATATCAAACCTAAACCTCCCATGACACAACTTCAGGCCATTCTCTGTGTGACCCTGTCACTGGTCACACAGAGCAGAGATCAGCGTCTGCTCCTCCTCTTCTCCTCATGAGAGGTCATGACTGCAATGATGTCTGCCCTCAGTCTCCTCCAGCTAAGCAAGCCAAATGCCCTCAGACACTCCTCACACCACTTCCCCCCCCTTCAATGCCCTGCTTTGGACACTCTCTAACAGTTTAATATCTCCTTTGTATTGTGGTGATCAAAACTGTCCTCAGCACTTGGGAGCAGAGCAGGACAATACTCTCTCTTTCCTAGTTGGCAAAGCTGACCCTGATGCCCCCAGGACACGCTTCTCCCTGCTGGCTGGAATGCCAGTGATACACATCACAACAGTGAATTTTGCGCCCCATAACAGTCCACAAAACAATTTAAAAAAACCCCAAAAAACCCTCGCTAACCTGACTTTTGTAGTCACAGCCCTAAACAAAGCTCCCACCCTCCAGAGAGGTTTATGCTATCATAGGAACTCTGAAACCTGAGGCCAAAATCCTGACATGAAGCACACTGGGGCAACCCAGCAGCCAAAGATTAGAGATGCAACTACAGCAGTGATGCAGGAAGAGTGGAACCGAGAGCTCTGTTACCTGGCTTGCTGTTACATATCAATATAATGGGAAGAGCCTGCTTATCTTGCAGCAAACAGGAAGAGAAGTAAGGCAGAACTTCACAGCTCCTTGAAGGGGCACTACAGTTGCCATCTACCTGGTTCTAATAGTCCCTGTTGCACTGGTCTGTTGAGACAGCTTTTAGGAATACTAATTTCCCTGCTGCCAAGTCGATAACCCCCAGTGGATCACAGCACAAATATTACATGTGCTAAGAAAACCTTTTTGAGGTTTTGATCCTCAGAAACAGAAAGCAGGTCCCAACATATCACCTAAGCTACATCTTAGATTGAAGGATTGCGTCTCACTGGGAACACAAAGTGGGGTTTAATTTCCATAACTGCAGAAGCATTTTCATGTTTCCACTTGTCTACGATAAACTCCCCTTGCTTAGCAGCAAGGGCTGTGGTCAGGTCCTGTGCAAGGATATTTTTAGAGGTTAGAGCTATAGCCAAAAGCCATCCTAATTCACTAGTGCCTACCTTCCCTCCAAGGTAATATTTGAGAAATAGGACAGCAGAACTGCTGGAACAGCTCTGTGTTTTGGGAGACACCATCTCGTGAATGAGATATGCCACCAGAAGATGTTTTTTGACTGCATAGCCAAAAATGATGGCCTGAAACTGTGGGGAGCAAGTGTCAGCCTGCTCACAAAGTGCTCATCAGTAGAAATAATTATACAGAGTAATTGACAATTGAGTTTCTGTAACATTTATAAAGCATTTTTACAACCCTGATATAGCAGAAGAACCACAGGACTCCTCCTCTAAAACTCTCAAATAAGACCTACAGCAAAATGATAGAACAGGGAGATACTCGGTCAGAATTTGAGCATAATCTGTGATGTTATATCAACACACTTGTGTGAGCAAGACTTGTCTCATTTTGTGAAGCTGTTAAATTTCTTTTGCTTTCAATACTTGGGTCCTGCCTTTCAAGCTGCACATGGAGCCCTCTTCTGGAGAAATTTGAACAAATAAAAGCTTAAGAATGCAGCAGTGTGGGCTCTTCATTAGAGGAAAGAGTTTGAGGACTAGTTTTCTCTATTCACTCTAATTATAAGCTTGTAAAATCTGCACATTCTTCCAATTTACTTAGTTGCAACCCAGTGAAACGTGACAATTATTGTTAAAGCTACAAAAACTGTGGGGGTTTTTCCCTCACCTTATAAGCCTTACTTACAAATTCTGAGTCATCTCTCTCCATGAAATGCATAACATAGAAAAGGAAGCCTGTGAACAATTTTTGTCTTAAATATTTTGTATATAGGTTTTAGAAAATATCCTTTGGGGGAGATGTAAAAACACAAGATTTTTCAGTCCATCAGAGTATGCATTTACTGCTTACTGTACCCTGTATCGTGAACTGCATAAGCTACCAGAGTACATTTAGTTTTTATTGTCAGCTTCAAATCAATAAAGCTGTATATTATAGTTATGCTTTGGAGTTTTAAAAGTGAGTCTGAATTAAAAGATTACTTGAAACATCTTTCTCAGTCATTCCAGCTAATGTTCAGTTTCCCTCTAGGTGAAACAGAGGGGTTGGTAGTAGTGTATACTAAGGCTCAGCAAATGGAAAAATTAATCTATTGCCCACCTGTTTACCACAGTTTTTTCATATACACTTAATGGGTTGCTTTGATATGAAAAAAGTGATTCTCCATCTTTATCCTTTTAATGCCTCAAAAGGCAAATTTTCACACTCTAAAAATGCACTTGAATTAGAGGCAGACCAAGAAAACACGAACCTCAAGTTACTAATTTTAGAAATGTTTTTTTCATTAAAAACAAACCTTTTACAGTTCATGTTACTGTTGACATAAAAGTATTTCCTCAAACTTTTTTCTCTACACTGTAAACTTTGCTATCATTATTTTGAAACTCAGTTATCACTATCTTCTGCTTCCACAGAAAGATTACTAGGTTGCTCCTGCCTAGAAAGAATTTTATCAGACTTGGTCCTTTCTGGTTCCACTAGCATTGCATTGTATGAGACATTCTTGTTACTCCTAAGGGAGAAAATAAGTAAACTTGAAGATCCCCAAATGTGTTACAACCACTACACAAGCAGATGGCTGCATTTGTTTAATATGTTGTTTCTCACATTCTTCTGTTTACTTCTCCTGTCACATGAAAGTTGTGCATGTGGGGTGTCAAAGAGAAAAGCCAAACAGCATTTCAGTAAATCCCATTTCTTGCCCTAACACAGCGCCCACTCCCAATTCTTACTTGAACCTGCCAGTACTCAACAGCCTAGACCTGAAGACAGAATTGCATACACTTCCATATTACAGTTTGATTCATCCCCCAATTCATTAATTCTTGGACATGATGGAGAAATGGAGATGGATTAGCTCACATGGTAGAGAGAGAGATGGGTACACAGAGCTGCACATGCTGATAAAGAGGGTGGCGTGCAATCTGAGCACTTCAGCTGGAAGCAAGGCTAAAGCACCCCAAGCTCAGCCCTGCTCTACAGCAGAACCCATCTCAGCCCAGCCTGGGAAGAAACTCTGAAGTATCACTAAAAGTTACCAATAAAGTGCAGAGGCGTGCTCAGAACCAGGTGCCTGCACCTTGTTCAGATTTTGAGCAGTCATTAACGTCAAAAAATTCCCAGCTGTGTTTAATAGGCCCTAGAAGCCCATGATCTCATATCACATACACACTGCTTTCTTACAGGTGACCAGTAAAGTCAATTCAGCAGTGTGTTAGGGGGGGAAAGAAAAAAAAAAAAAAAAAAAAAAAAAAAAAAGGAAAGCAGATGGGAGATCTCAAAGCCAAGATGAGAGGGCAGCAGTTCAGTACATCCACAGGTTACCAAGCACTGCCTGTGCCCTCTCCCCAGCCCCTGTGCTCCCTCCCACTGCCAGCCCAGCTGCCTGTCCAGGCTGGACCTCAGCCCGCTTGGTGACAGCTCCTCATCCTCAGGAGCCCTCTGGGTTTCCCCATCCCAGGAGGGCAGCAGCTTGGCCACTGTCCGGAGGCGGTCCGGGCCCTGCCAGGAGCTCGCCATGTGCCACCAGCAAACGCTGCCCGGCACCAAACCCACGGCCCGAGGCGGGGGCTGGCTCTCATTTGTTCCGCTGCCCGGAGCGGGGCGGCTGTCCCGAGCCCCCCGAATGCCTTTGTGCTCGCTCATGCCCACCCAGCCGCCGTCCCAGAGCGGGGGGCGGCAGGAGCTGAGCGCCCTAACGCGGACCCACGGCGGGTGCTCGCCCCGCTGCCCGCCCCACCGGCGGGGTGGCGAACACAGCTCTCCCGGCGGGGCTCCCCCCCCCCGGCTTTCTGCTCCTCGCCCTGTTCGGGATGAGCACACCCACTGCCTGCTGGACATGGCAGCCACACCGACACGGGCTCCGAGCCCAGCGTCCCGAGCACTCTCTCGGCACCAAAGCGCGCCGGCCCCCTAAGGGTTAACAGAGCCAAAAAGGAATTAACTTTCATCCCTGCTCAGCGCGGGGGAACCTCAGCCCACTGCCACCGAACGCAAGTTTACAGAGCTCCCAAGACAAAAGGAGGGGGAACGCGCTTCAGCTGGGCTACAACAAAGGATTTCCAGGGCTGCCCAAAAGTGATCCCTGTGACAGGAGCCGGAGGAAAAGAGTGACCGGGAGAGCCCGGCGAGCCCCTGGGCTCTGACAGGCAGCAGCAGCGGGGCTTCGGCAGCTCCCTGGTTTTAAACGCTGGGTGTTTTTTCCTCTGCTTTCTGGCAGAGGGGGATCTATTACATTTAATAAGAGAAAGGCTTCATAGCAAGTCACTAACGGAGTATTACACATCTATCAGGAGAGTATGGGGAAAGGGAGCCTTTTGCAAGGTCTGGTTTTATTTTTCCTCCATATTCCCCCCTCCAATTCTTTTATTTTTTAAGGGGAAAAAAAAAAGGCAATAAATAACGTGAGCTGCCTGTAACAGCCTATAAACCTGCTACCCAGCAGAAGCCACAGAGGAAAGAGGCAAATCAAAGTTGCAGCATTTGATATGACAGAAAATATTGCCGCTGCAGCTGCAGCCGAGACACTTGAAAGATTCCCCTCACCACCCTTCCTGAAGGGAAACAAAAAAATGCTATATATCACACGGCAAATTGGTTGTAATTGCAAATCAGGGAACTATGAGATCCTACATTCCTAGCAACTGGCTTAGAGCAGAGATCCTGCATCTTTAAACAGTAATTCAAGCAATGTATAATTACTCAGAAATCAGAGCTGAATTACAAATACTTTCAAATCCAAATGCACAAAAGCAAAAAGATGAAAGAAAGCAAGGAAAAACCACACATTTCTTACCTGGGACAGCAGAAAAGACAGAGTAAGTTGAGTTTTGTGCTGCATTTTGCCAGACTAGAAGGTACCAGAGGCTTTTTCATTCATGCACTCGGCTGCACTGAGCATATTTTCACTGTGAAACAGCCTTTGAGAAGAGACTCTGCCTTGAGAGCCAGCCAACTTCCCAAATAGATCAGCAGCATCATCACTAAAGCATTGGATAGAGTCTGATGACCAGAACCAATGGCTTTACAAGGATGATTTCTTCACAAAGCATCCCCATTTTGCATCACACATATTGGGCAAGCACCTCTACAAACACAACACCTTTAGAAAGCATTTTGCTTTGGTGTATTTCTGTGCTTAGTTTCAGTCTAACATCATGCTTTACAGATCTCGGTAGTATTTTCTTTTTTCGAGAATGGAATTGCACAGAGAGAAATAAGAGCAACTCTGAGCACCACTGCAAAGGTATTCTCTTTAATAAAATGGTAATATTAAACTTATTTTCAATAATTAAAAAAAAATTACCTCTGCAGTTTTGCTTACTTCCAAGCCTTATTGGTAGGACCCAGTAAATATTTTCAGTGCAGTTGAAATATGGATTATATTTTGTGTTCTCCCCTCACTCTCACAAATCACAAGAAAGACAGATCCATTCTAGCCTTCAGAAAAAAATGCATCATAAGGCAATAGATTTTATTAACTGCTAGGGTAATGACAGAATTGGCTTTTAATTCAACAAACTAGAATCTAGGACAGAGTTTCAAAGGTCTATGTCCTTCAATTAGGAAAAGTTTTCCTGTTTGAAAGGACGGACCTGATGTCTCAAGGAGCTGCTTTCTCTGGATTGGTTTACCTTGCAGCCCAGCAAGCAGCACAGGCAGATGGACCAAAGATTAGGAATGAACTCCCCTGAGTGCATTTCCAACTCCACCTCTCTGCCACTCCCCGGTATCACAACACTCCAGTCCTTTTTGGAGTTGTCACCAGGGTTACTTAGCAGTGCCCTTCCCCCATTTTTAGAAAGATCAAAAGTCTCCTCAGCTCTCATCAGTGATGTTTTTCCCTCACCTGCTCATCCAGCAGAACCAGCTGCCATCACTTTCTGCTCTGCCCCACCACAGGTGGCTGCTGTGCTGGTGGAGATGAGAGGAAAGGTGGGGAGGGAAAGGCAGGTGGGCAGATGGAAGGGATAAAGGAGCTGCCAACCACTTTGAGCTTCCAGCTGTGAATAATGTTGTTTGATGCAACCACTGCTAGTCTACTGCTCAGAGCTTATATTTTCCTTTACATACCCACTGGACCAAAACTGAGGGAAAACACTGTCCCTTCCAAGTCTAAACCCTCACAGGCAGCAATAACTGTTCCAGTACCTCTCTTACATATGGATTTAAATTAATACTTGAGTTGGAATAGAATCTAAGCAAAATCCAGCAGGAACTACCAGTAGCAATAATAAAGCTCTACATAACCACAAAATGTTCACTACTTTGACAATAAAAAGGAAAAAAAAAAAAAAAAACCAACAGGTTGCTTTCTTTTTCTTTTAGACAGAAAAGCAGTTTAGCAGGATAAAAAAAGAAAAACCTTAGAGCTCTTTATAACCAGAAATACATGACTGACCACCTCCCACTTCTCTTTCATGGAGCGAGTTTGCCACCAAGTATAACTCGCAGCCTCAAGAGGAGCACCTAGGAATTTATAAGCCAGGCTGGGTGGGTTTTATAGGGCATATCCTACAGAAAACAGCACTAGCCATTCCACAGTGTGCACAGCCTCTATACAGGGGCACTGGGATTTGGAGATCCTTAACCCCACCAACAAGGGCCAAACAGCTGAGTGAGTTACCAGACCAACAAGAAGTAGGTGGTGGCTGAAAGAAACAAAGGCATATCTGCATCCTGCTTTACAGGAAAGGGAAAAAAATAGAAGTCAAGTCATGGGGTACATGATTCACTACAAGATAATGCAATATGAGATTTGAGCCAACATGAGCAGTTATTTTTCTGTACAAGGCACAGCATGGCTGTGGGGCCATCCTAGCACAAGGGCAGAGAGAGCAACAAGGAGTTGGAGGTGCTTGCGGTGGTCCTGCAGCCACAGCACCTTCCACATCCTGAGGGGCCAGGCACCACAACCCGGCACAGGGCAGCACCTGCCTCCCCGAGGGACTGTCCCAGCTAAAAGAGACGACATACTTTAGCTCTTTATCTCCATAAACAGCAAAGACCCTCCAAAAACAACTAAAGAAAAAAAAATAGAGGGGAAAAAAACCCAATTCACCAATCTTTTACCTCCAATTCCATAGAAGTTCTCCCTCCGGCTGCAGCACTTCCCTCCTGCTTTAGCCTCTCTTCACAGCTACTTATCCCCTAAAAGGGACACCTATTGATTCCTGGAGGAGTGATAACCGTTCCTGGAGGGCTAATTAACCATTCCTGGTGGGGTTAACCCTTCAGAGGCCGCTGCCAAGGCTTGGCACACATGGTGCCCAAGTGTGAGGGTGGCTGTGCCCAGCAGCAGAGCTCACCCACAGGTGAGCCACGCTGGGAAAAGGCCTTTTGGCACTGCTCACCTGAGCAGAATTCCAGCACACCACAGCCCTGGGTGCTGGGGGTTATGGGGTTAACTGGACACCCCAGCAGTGTGGGCCCCTCAGGGGGCCAGGAGCAGGGTGTGACTCCTTTCAGGTGAGTCCCCAGCCCAGCTGTGTCTTCTGGGGTTACGAGCAGCGTCTTCTCTGCTAATTTGCTTATTAATGAAGAGCTGGTAGGTTATTAATTAGAAATTAACGGTTGGTGCCTTTGTCTCAGCTTTAGGTAATGGGAGGAGGTTCAAACTCTACAAAGCTTTGCTGAGGAGCTGGACAGGATGCAAGACTGCAGGTGATGGAGGGTGGAACCCCAGCTCGAGGCAACTTTGCTGCACAAATGAAATAGAAGCTGAGGTGCCATGGAGCAACAGTAAGAGAAATAACAGCCTCAGGGTTAAGGCATAGTTAATGAGAGGGTCCAGACCTCCCCTTTTACAGTGAGCTGTGCTTCTCTTCCCTGCCAACACAAAATGTGTAGTAAGCTTAGGCAGCAACTGAGGGGGCCATCGTTTGTGGCAAAGAAAACTCCTGCCTTTTCTGATCCAGAGCTGTGCTAACTGATGGGTGTAATACAGTCTGTAGTCTTTAGACACACAATGCCATCTTTTTCACTTATAAAATGTGGAGCAACTTGACATGTCAGCTCAGTCCCTCTCCATGGCATTCTCTGGCCACAGGGGCCAAAGCTGAGCTGAGGCTAATGTGAACAGCACTAATTGCCTGCAACAGACAAGGAGTTTCCAGAGATAGAGCCATTAGCAGATGAGGGAGCGACTGCATGCTGCCAGAAATGCCTTTTGACCTTCAGAATATTTGCCTTATTTTGTAAAAGCTGAGGATCAGCTGCTATGAATCTATCAGAACAAGGGAAATTTAATTTCCCATTAAAGTGGGTCACATGAGAAACCTGGGTGTGAGAGAGGGACTAATTTCCCCTGCCATAATACTGGCAATCTACACTCCTGGCTGCTTCACCATGTTGTGTTTTCTTCAAGCCTGGGAAAAGGTTTTAACCATGGGCAAGAGCTGAGAGTGTGACTGTAGGACAAGATGTTGTAGTAAATGCACCTGGACTGAGCTGGAATCCACAGAGGAGTGAAATCCCATCTTCCTGCCTGAGGTTCTCCAGCAGGAATAAGGGAAGCCACTGGCTGCAATAATGTTTTATTCTGGAGAATAGATATTCAGAAGTCTGCAACAGAGCTGATTTTCTGAGAGCTGAGGAATGCATTTCCAGGTACTCTGGTTTTCTACTTGGCAGTTCTATCAAAATAGGTGTGGATACAAATTTCCAGTCCTAGTGCACATGAAGTTTCTTTGGGAAAGGTTCACAAAAACACCAGAAGAAGGGGAGTTGCAGTTTGAATTTGAACCCACAGCTTTTCATTATGTACCCAACCCAGGGCCTCTATAATACCCCAAACTCCTTCAAGTCTTTCTTACATGAAGGACTTACTGCCAACAGAAAGTTTGGCATTAGTTCAGCTTTCTCTAAAACCTGTGGGACTTCTGAATGCTTTGTCTACTGTTTCCCTACATCCCAGCCCAAGCTCTGGGATGGTAAAAGGGTTTTGTTTTCATACTTGCTAACAGGCAAGTCACAGGCAACTAGAACAAACTGATACTTCAGTGGAAAGAAATAGGGTGTGTTCCATTGTCAGAACAGGACTAAAAATGGTTAGTCAAACAGGAATTTTGCATTTTAGAAAAATCCTTAAGAGACCATCACACCCTTTTCTGTACAAGTAATAATAATAATAATCAAAGAAATCACAGTTCTTGAGAACACAGGATCCATTTTTTAAGTCCTTAAAGGAATAAAACCTATTATTGTTTGGGCTTTGCATGTTTTTGGCATGCCTTTCAAGCATAAACAAAATTTATGTTGAACTTCTAAAACTGAGCTATTATAAATCATTCTAGGGTAACAATTTGCTGTAGTGTACATCTAAATTTCTAATCCTTACTTGAACCAGAAGCAAACTGTTCCTTAATTCAACCTTCATCTGAACCAAGATGGGGAGGAGTGAGTTGAGCCTTAGGTATGTGCTGGGTTGGGTTCTCCACAACATCTTCTATATGGAAAAAAAGTTATCCAAGAGTTTCTGGAATAGTGTAGGTGTTATCCCATGTCTATTATGAACTTTTGCCTTGCTGAATCACAGCAATTGAGCTTGTCCCAGCTGCAACACTCCCAGCTATCAAGGTTTAGTGACAGCCTGCAGTAATTCACTTGTAATCCTACACCCCTACCCATGGGCAGGCTGTTGAATTCTGCCTCTTTACTTACCATATATATACACACTTTAAAAAATATTTATTTATTTAAGTAATCCAAAGGCTTTTGGAATTCCGTTTTGGAATGGGCGCCCAGGGAGGTGGTGAAGTCGCTGTCCCTGGAGGTGTTTTTAAAAAGACTGGATGTGGCTCCTAGTGCCACTGTTTAGCTGATGTGGTGATTTTAGGTAATATGTTGGACTGGGTGATCCCAAAGACCTTTTCCAACCTAATTCTGTGATCTCGCATGCCATTAGCATAGGGCTATAGAAAAAATACTCATGTAATGTTCCAGAAGGAAAACTGAGGCACAGGACACAAAGGGACCTGATTAAGGTCACAGAGGTGGTGAAACCCAGAGCTGTAAATGTCTCAAGCACTGGCTCTTTTCCTTACTGAAAGAATCTGTGGCGTTCCTGGGGGACCAGACACCTTCCTCTGCTGCTGTGCAAAGCCCAAAGTGGACCACAGCTCAAATCAGCATCTCTTCCTCGGCTGGGCTGTCTGTTCCCATTCCCCACGTGTGCCTCTCCCTCCTTGTTTTAGCAGGGCTGCTCCTTTGCCCTCCCTCCCACACATGATTGTGTCTGCCCTGAATACAGGTGTTCTGGAAGCAATTTCAGCTTCGTGCAAGGAGAATATGATGCATGGCAGCTCATTAGTTGTTTGCCATTATTATGGGAATGACTCCTTGTTTCCCTTCTGACCTCACCTATTGTCTAGGAAATGAATGGATATAGGAGTGAGAAAATTTGTTTTGGCAATGGGATCTGTATTTTCCAATGCTTGGTGATATTGAATTCTGCCCAGAAATACAAATCAGAATAATTAACCAAACAAGTGCACAAAAGACCTTATCATTCCCTATTTTGGTAGCAGCTATACTAACTCAAAGTCATTATTTGAAATTCACTGTGCAAGTTTATTAGAAAAGTTACTCTTTTATGCATTAAAAAAAAAAAAAAACCAAAAAAACAAAAACCCAAAAAAACATTTCCACAGGAAATGGGAGAAAAAGCAAGTTATCACTGTCAGAAGTTCTTCTAAGACATCTCCAAACTCAAGATATTCATCATGAGTAATAGGAAAGTTAATACTGCAGGAATAAATTAACCACAGAATTTTAATGGTTTTATTGTGTGACAGTTTCTAAAGCCCAACAAAATATCAGCTAGGAAATTCAAATGTGAGAGATATGCTCTTAAATCTCAGAGTTATGGATTTTTTTTTCAAATCCCTTCTTATGATATAAGGGTCATTTAAAATATTCTACCATGAATATACAGCTTACTTATGGGTAGAACATTTCACCATTCTTACCCAGGCACAAACCAGCTTAATCTTTCATCTCTCCACAGAGAAACAGCAGATACATAAGCATATTTTAGGGGGAATAAAGTAGTTGAGAGAGAGAGGGAGAATGTGTCAGTCTTTGAATATCTCTGTGCACAGGACTTGAGCTGACACATCAGCCCAGAGCTGTTAAACCTCCTGACTTTGGGCATAGCTGCTTTGGAGGTGTTAAGAGAGTGGGGCTCTGCTCTCTTTCATGTCATTTTCAGCTTCTTCTTTTTTTTTTTTTTTTTTTTTTTTTT